>VXBT01022076.1:601935-626715 GCA_013400235.1 Oriolus oriolus | reverse complement strand
GGCTCCCCCTTCCCTCAGGCTCTTCCCCCACTCCCGGGCTCTGCCGGGGTTTAATTTCTACTCTGCAAACCCACAAGTGCCTCCCGTGGAGGTTGTATCCCGTGGATGAGCATTCCCGGAGATCAGGAATGAGGAAGGGAAGCCCCGGGCTCGCAGGAGCAGCAGCCTCCAGGCTTTACTTCAGATTCCCATTCCAAACCTTCCGTTCGTTTCCTGGAGTTGTTTCCTCCCTCCCAATAGGAGCAGGAGTTATCCCACTTCCAGAAAAACCTGTCCCTGTGGCTTTTGCAGGTCAGAAACCCCTNCAGCTCAGAAACCTCTGATGGCCACGGCAGCTTTGTGTGCAGAGACCTGAGGAGAAACCGATCCACTGGAAAATGAAAGGCACCCCCTAAATCAAAGGAATTGTGGGGCCAGGCCCTGGGATCCAGGGATCCCTTTGAAACCCCATCGATTCCAGAGGCACCTGAAGGAATTCTGTGTTTTTGGGGCAGTTCATGAACGGCTGATGGGTGATGAACACATTCCTCACTGTGGTGTGGAGGTCTCAGAGCTCAGCCCTGTTAAAACAAGAATTAAGCAGAAGTTAATGAGATGAGTAGAACTCAGGCCACGCCTGATTATTTTATCCAGATGCAATGAAAGTGTTAATTGGCACTTTAATTGCACCACGCCAATTAACTCCAGCTGCAGCTGTGCTGCACCCACAGCTGGGATCCAGCACATGGCAGAAATGAGAATTAAGGTTGTCTGAGCTCTGCTGTGCCCTTGGACATGGAAAGTGGAGGTTCCTGGGACAAAGTGACACCAAAGTTGTTAAAAGGCAAAATTTGTGTCTCCAATTTTCATGCATTTGGAAAAAAAATGGCCTTGTTTGTTCATGGGACTCAAATAAACCGGGGGATAAAGAATCCCTGGCATTTTGTTGTGTTTCTTTTCCCAGCCAAAATGAAATTACACCGAAATTCCTATTTATTTCCAGGATGCGCTTTGTCTACAACAGCTATTTATTATCATAATTACAGCAGGGTTTGCAGAGCAACAAATCCTGTGCATTATTAAAGCCTGGAGCTTTGCAATTTCTGTGGGTAAACATCTTCCCGAGGAACTGCAGGGACATCCTTTGGGATGTCACCACGCTTCGAAACCAGAAATAACCCAGAGGATCCACAGCCTTGAAAACCTGAGGAGAGAAGAAGGGAAAAAAATGATGCTAAGATGCAAACTCATGGCTACCATTAGGAAATATCCGCTTTTTGGGGGTTTATTTGTCCAAAAGTGCCCGCTGTGGGGCTTGGGGGGGTAGAAATGACCCCCGAGCGTTCAGTCCCTGCTCTGTGCCCTTCTGGGGATGCTGTTGGTGGGTTTTTTGAGAGGAGAGGGTCAGGGCACCCCAGAGAGGCTCCTAAAAGCTGTTAAAGATGGATTGGAAGGGTGAAAACCTCCCCCAAACCCCTGAGGTGGGGAATAAATTCCCGTTTTGCACAAGGACGGAGATTCCGAGGGAGAGGGGAAGGGCTGAGCTCAGGACCTGGTGTCCAGCACCAGCCAGGGGGAGGAGAAAGGGAAACAGGGGGGAAATGGAGCATGAGACAGATAAAAACAGGATTTAAACATTAAAAGTTCAATTAATTTCCTTTAGATTCCTTTAAATAATTCCAGGCTAACGCAGACTTAGATCTGCACCAGTATCCAACATTTTCCTGCATTTTCTGTAGCAGAATTCAACATGTTCCTGGATTATAAATAAATCAAATGAAACGTGGCTGATCACAAAAAAATAATGTCTTTTTAGCCATTATTATTATATTTATCCTTATATTATTATCATCATTGTCATTGTTATTATTACCACCACCAAGTGTTAAAGTATTTTTCCCTTCTCAGCAAAGCTGTGCTGGCAATCAGCACCCCCCACATTTTGGGTCTCCTCTGCGGGCTTGGAGTGCCAGAGCTGCTGTCCCCAAACCCCCAAAGAGAACGAGCCGTGCTTGGAACAAAAGCACATTAATCTTGGATTTTTTTTCCCTTTAAAATCCAATTTGAGCCAACAGCCTCCAGTCTGCTGCGAATTCCAGCCCCACCTGAGCCACCCGGGGGGAGTTTGAATCCAGCCCTGCGCCTGCTCTGCCTCAGAGCTCCTCCAGGAGCTTCTGGTCTGGATCCCCCCGTGGAATTTCGTGTCACATTTTGGCGTTCAAATCTGATTGATTGCGTTTGCTTTGGTTTAATGAGCCCTCAGCTGTGATAAAGAGATGGAAAAGCCCAACTCAACGTCGATATTTCAGTCACAGCAGCCACACAGCCCCAGCCCCGTGGCCAGGTGGGCTTAGAAATGCATGTGCAGAGCTCCACAGCTGAGCAGAGATTAAAAAAAAAATTTAAAAAGCTGCAATTTCTTCCTCTTGGAATAATCTGGAAGATCAGGATCCATTCTTTGTACGGATAAAAACTCCATTCCATGTGTTGTGGCCGCTGTCAGGTTTTCCTGCCAAAATCAAGTTTTTGCATCCTCCAATTTCATGCCCATCTCTGACCAAAATTAAAGATTTCATTGACAAAAATACAGACCCTCAGCAGAAAAATAGATTTATTCTTATTTCTGGGTGGAAATACCAGTGAAGGATCAAATATTGGCCCTTGGAGCAGATCTCCAGGGCCGTGCTCAGCACCCTGAAAACCAAATCACAAATAAATCAGTTAATTTATGGCAGCATCCACCCCTTTCCCTTCCTGATGCTAATGGGATCGATACAGGAACACTGGAGGGATTTTTCCCTTCCCAATGATCAGATCATCAGCAAAACGTTCATCAATAGCTGACATTGGCTTGAGCAGAAGGAAATGGCTCCAGGAGATAATTAAACATCGCTGAGCTCTAATTTGGGGGAGCCCTTCCCCACTGAGGAGCCGTCTCCATTACCGATCCAATTAACAAATTCCATCAGCTGGAATTTCCTGCTGTAAATGAGTAATAATGAGATTTATCAGAGAAATCCCAGCTCCAGCACCATGGGATGAGCGGGCCCAGCCCCAGGGAAGCTCCTTTGTGCAGTGCCCCCGATTTCCCAGCCCCTGGGCTCCTGCGGTGGCTTCGTCCCCGAGTGCTGGAGTGAGAGCTCCTCCGGACCCCGGCGCAGAGGAAAGCCCAAGCACAGGGGTTGAATTAAAACCTTTGATACATGGAGTCACACCAAAGTGAAACAGAAATAGAGATTTTTACCCTTTAGTAGAAATACATGCTGAGTGCTTTAAACATTGAAAAGCTGCAGCAAAGAGACCCTAACACAGCTCCTACTGCAGCAGTGTCACCCTTTCACAGAATTTCCTTACTTCAGACAAAACACAGATGGAACTACACTGCTCACAGTTTTTAGGTAGACTGTTCACATAAACAATAAAAACTGATAGAAACCTCGTATGCAGATCTGTGTAATACCTGTGCACTGCTTGTGTGAGAGTTACGGCTACTGGGATTGGGCCAGGATAGGTTAAAAAACAAAAACTTTTCTTCTGAATCGTGTGTCAATTTTATTGGTCAATTAACAAATATAATCCACACTTCTGGAAGTTTAGGGGAGAAGCAGCTGTTTCTTGCTTCTGTTTGCTGCTGCTGCTGCTTGGCCTTATCACGTAACCCCTTCAGACTCTGCCTTCAGAAACCTTTCAGACCATGAAATAAAGACCTTCAGCAGCACAGCAGCCTCCTCTGCTCTTCCACCCTCGGCCGAAAGCGAGGGTGTCCCATCAAAAGCTCCACACCCAAGTTTCAGCCAAGGGACATCGGAACCTGCTCCGTTTCTCCTTCATTATTGCAAACATTGTCCCTGGCACAGCCACAGCCGTGCGGAGGGATCAGGTGCCGAACTCCAGTGGGACAGGGCCTGGTCTGCGTGGGAATGGGCTCCAAATCCTGCAGTTCCACGGGCAGGGACACCTCCCATGTCCCAGACTGCTCCAAGCCTGGATGCTGAGGGCACCACCCGTGCCGTGCTCGCTCTCACACATCCCCCAGCCACAAACAAAAGCTGTTTTACTCCACAGGGTGAGAGAAAAGCTCCCTCCCATCCCCTGCAGCAGAACCGTGTCCCAGAAGAGCTGGCAGGACAGATTTACCCCACGCAACCCGCACGGAGCACGGGAGCCCGGAGCCCCCGAGGGCTGGCAAGGGGCTGCATTAACGTGAGGATGCGGCAGCAGCCCCTGGGCCATCAACAACCAGCCCCGAGACTCCTCAGGTGTCCCCGAGGAGCCTCCCCCCGCGGGCTGGCTGCGGGAGCATCTTCTGCCTCTGCATCTTCTACCTGAGCACTCTCACCCCACCCAGCGCCGGCGCTCGCCGCTGCTGCTGCTGCGGAGCATAAATATTTTAGGGCATAAAAGAGTGGGAGCTGCAGGGAGCGGCAGTCACGCAATGTGTCAGAGCCTCTTAGTGCAGGGCAGCTGCCTCCACTCACCCGAGGAGACCCCGCTGGTCCCACCGTGGCCAGGGTTGGGCTCTGGGTGGATTTCCACCTTCCCCCACGCTGGCCGTGTGTAAACTGAGCTGTGAAGGCGAGCAGCCCCGGCAGGATGGGGCTGTGCACACACACAGCACGGCCGTCAGGGATCCACGGGGGTTCAGGGAGAGCTGCTGGACCTGAAGGAAGCTGGAGAGGGGCTTTTTGCAAGGGCAGATTCCCAGTATTTCATCTGAACCTTCTCTCTTTGGGTTTAAAGCCATTCCCTGGTGCTAGGAGGAGAGGGAAGAGCTTTGAAACTGAAAGAGGGGAGGTTTAGATGGGATACTTGGGAGAAATTCTGCCATGGGAGGGGCTGGGATGGAATTCCCAGGGAAGAAGATCCCTGGAAGTGTCCGAGGCCAGGCTGGAGCACCCTGGGGCAGTGGGAGGTGTCTCTGCCCATGGCAGGGNTCCCCATCCCATCGCCTTTCCATCCCAGTTCCCATCCCATCCCATCCCATCCCATCCCATCCCATCCCATCCCTGCACGATTCCGAGTTTAGGGAAGAGCTGCTGGCGTTCCACAGGGGAGGAACTGGCACAGGAGAATAATGGAGGGAAAACAAAGCCCAGAACACGCCAAAGTCATCAGCAAATCAGCCCCGGAGCCAAGAACACAGAGCTGGCGAGAGCAGCCACATCCACCCGAGGAGGAGGAGCCCTTCCAAGGGCCTTTTCCATTTGTGTTATTAACACAAACCCTCGCAGCCAACAGCCAGGAGAAAAATTGATCCCATCCTCAGCAGAGTAAAAGCCAATCGAGCTCCACAAGGTGACATCTCCAACAGCCAAGGCTTTGATTAAGAGGATGGTGTTTAATTAAAGGCCTGTGCACTGCAGCTTGAGGATGAAGCTCCTGATTAGGACAAAAAAATGTCACTTTTGGGGATGTTTTTCGTCACATTTCTCCCAGGAGAAACACAAACTGTTTGTCATGGAAACCACAGGAAGGACAGTGAGCTCAGGAAACCTCTGGCTTTGTTTCCAGCTGGAAAACCTTGGAAATCTCTGCTCAGATACGCAGTGAGAGGAGCTGGGGGTGGTTCATTCATTACAAGGACTGTCCTGCACCTGTAATTACAATGCCCAGGTGCGCAGGGTGTGGGATGGGAAAGGGATCATCTTCCAGTGCCCCTTCCCAAAACACCCCCAGTGCCAGAGGATGACACGATGGAGGGAGGCAAATATTTTTATATATATTTTCATTCATCTAAAAAGCAGCAAGAAATGAGGTTATTAGAAAAAAACCAGAAGTTTGGTAGTGTTATTTCTCACACTCCACATGCGAGGAACGAGTGCTGTGGGTTTGGGAGATCAGGAATCATCGTGGCAAAGACATTCTGCTGTTCCCAGCTCAGGAGGAGGAGCAGGAGGATCAGCCCTGGATTTTCTCCCACCCTTGGGGAGCTCCTTGTCAGAGCAGAGAAAGGGGAAAAACTCCCCAGCACTGAGTTTGTCCCCAGGATGCACTTGGAAAAAACCTTTGCCACGGCCCCTCTGAAGGAGAAAAAAGAGGACAAAGCAAAGTTGGGAAGCATTTCCCAACAGCAGCAGCACGACCAGGATTGCTCAGCCCCGAACGGGTGCCGGATCCCTCGGGATGGGAAATCAAAGGCAGCCGAAAGCAGCCCCAGCCACGTCCCTGGCAGCTATAAAAAGTCCTGTGCTTTCATCAGCCTTCCCCAAAGATTGCTTTTCCATGGGAGAGCTCTAAAAACCTTTTGATCAAAACAAAAAACCCCAACCAGAGTCTGAAGGAAAAAGCTTGGGGCTGCCTCGGTTCTGCCTCAGCTGTGACATCTTGACCCAAATAATCCCTTCCCTGTGGAGTTCACCAGGATTTAATTTTATCCTGGGCAGAGGCAGCAGGGTGGGGCTTGGAGAGAGCCAGAAACGCCTGGCCCTGGGCTGGTGCTAACGCAGGAACAGCCCCAGGGACTGGGCTTTTGTGGATAACGCTGAGTTCCTCCAATGATTCCCCCAAAATGTCGAGACTGAAAGCAGCATTTCCTCTGGAACTGAAGCAGCAGAGCAGGTTTCAATCGGAAATGAGGATTTGTAGAATCCTGGGATGGTTTGGGTGGGAAGGGAAATGAAAATCCTCTTTTTCCACCCCTTCCATGGGAAGGGACACCTTCCCCTAACCCAGGGTGCTCCAAGGTGTCCTTGGACACTTCCAGGGATGGGGCAGCCACAGCTTCCCAGGAAAACCTCATTAATCCAGGTGTTAATCAGGATAGCAAAATATCCTTCATCCTTATCGAGCTGAGCCTGCAGGGCTGGACAAACCCAGCACTTTTGGCTGCCCCCAAAGCCCCTTTTTAGGGTTACAAAGCAACCCTGACCCTGATCCTCAGGACGCCGCCAGCACTCCCAGCTTTACCAGCCCTGTGACCCCAAACAAGCCCTGTCCCAATGAAATGGAAAAAGAATCCAGCCTGCATAAGAAATTTGGGACCTTTCTGCTCTCGGAGTGCCTCAAACCCACTTTCTTCTTGTGTTTTTATTTCAGATAACCGAGCAAATCCTTTCTTCCAGCAAAAACCCCCGACTTTCTTCTTGTGTTTTCCTTCCAAATAACAGGGAAAACACTTCCTTCAAAGCCTCCCCTCTCCCTCGCATCCTGTTCCTCCCCACAACGCCGCTCTTTGGTGTTTCAAAAGTCAGATTTCAATGAGTGACACGTTTTGAGACATGGGTGACGGGAAGTGAATTTTGATAAAACCCACTTTGAAATGAAATTTCTGTTCAACTCCACCTGAAGCTTTCTGAATTGTGAACTTATTGAGGCAACAAACCCCAAAATAACAGCTGGGAAATTTGGGAGACAGCTCCCAGGACTGGCGGAGCTGGAATAATCACTCAGAGTACTTCACATCAATATTTCATGGGATTAAAAACTGAGATTAATGAGTCTTTGTCTAGGAAAAGGTAAATTGCAGCGTTCACCGAAACAGGCAGTAACAGCATTTCTGCAGCCCCACAAAGTCCAGTGGAATTAGAAATTAATTGGCTGTAAGTTAAAATTAATAATTGTTGGAATGAGCACACGGGAAACACGATGTGCGAGGACGTTATTGAGCATGGAGAGGAACGGCAGAAACATCTTTTCCAGCATTAATCTCTCGCAGCCTCACTCAGCTGGAGAGTTCATCTTCCCCAGTCCCAGTTTTCCGTACAATGGGGGGTTGTGAAACGTGTGCTCGGGCTGTTGTTTTTATCACAATAAGATGGAATTGCTGAGGACTCATCATTTGTGCTTTGCCAAGTGGAAATTAGATGAATTCTGAAAACAAGCGCTCAGTAAACAACATTTTCTGTCACTAGAGCCCCTGATCACATCGGCCGGAATAAAAACAACAGAGACACATTCAAGGAAAAGGAATTGATGAAGGGTTTGTTCTCAGTCTGTCTCTCCCTTTTCCAGACGTTGGTTAAAACACCGCCAGGATTTTTCCTGAATTGGGACTTTGGGGCTCATTCATTCCATGGGAACCAAACCCAGAGCACAGCACCGAGTCCTGAACGAGCCACCTCTGCTCAAAACCTGAACGACTGATCCCTTCCATCCCTAATGCACCTTCCCAGGTTATTACCGATGGCAGGATCCCTCCGGCAGGAATTCATTCCACCAGGAGGAGCTGAGTGCTGCGTCACCACTTGTCACACGCAGAGAGAGGTGAAAAAGGAGCAAAAACCTGGTGATGGGACCCGCCTTGTCCCTCCCCACGGGTTCTGAACTTCCAGAGCCGTGTTCCTGCCCAACCCTCGCCCCCAAATCCCCCTCTGGAGGTGCCGCTGGGACACGGAGCTCTGGGAGCTCCTTTATCCAAAGGTCAGCAAAGCTGCCTGACAATTCCTCCCACACCGAGGCACTGCCGACTCCCATTATTATTTGGAGCGACTCATATTCTCATTTTTCAGATGATGCAAGGGAATAAATCAGTCTGGAGCCTCTCCAGAGGGAAAAATACCATAATTGAGCTGCTTTTGCAAATCCTGCTTTAATTGTCTTAAGTGGCTCGTCCTGACCGGGAGCATCTGTGGATCTCATCTTCCAAACCACTCTGGTCCTTCTGGAACTGCCCAAGCACAGAGGATTTTGTCTAAACCCACTCCTGCACTCATAGGATCACAGGATATTGCTGCAGCTGAGATGTTCAGCATCCCACATGTCCCAAACCAGGGTGTGTGGAGGAATCAGGATCTGTCCCTCCCCTCCTCAAGCCTTGAACTTCCCAACCCAAACCCTCCCTGGTGCCCAGGAGCAGGAAAATTGTGCTTTAACCTCCTCATTACTCTGGATGGAGGAATCACCCAGTTAATTGAAGGGAGAGGGCAAAGCAGATTTACCCAGCTCCTCTGAGGCTCCTAAAATCCTCCTGAAAACCCCTCCCTGTGCCCTGCACACACAATTCCTGCTGGGAGGAGATTTTCCGCTGGCTTTTGCCTCAATTCCTGCAGCAGTGCCTTGTATGGAACTGGAAGATCTGATTTTATTCATTTTTTGTTAAATTCATGCCTCGATCCCAGCAGAGCTCTGGTAGCACAAGAAGAATTCCATTTGTGGATAGGGAATCCCCAGTTAAAAATGAGACTTTTCTGTCTCCAGTGAAGAGATCACTGCTTAACTCACGGCCTGGTTCGATAAACAGAGGTTCTGGGCTGGGTCCCTCCAGGCTGGGAACAAAACCCCGTCCCCTGTGCTCTCCCTTGTGACGCTGATTTGCATCACTGCACATCCCCAGCACAGAATTGTACCCCAGAACTCCTCCACGTGGGCACCAGCAGCACCCACAACAAGGTTTAGTTAGAGGAATTTAGCGAGGGCTGATGCATGATTAATGAGCCTGGATCCCGCGTGGGGCTGGAGAAGGAATTTGTGGATCTCAGAACAAATCCTCTGTGAGGACGCGGCCCCGGCTCGCAGGACACCGAGGCCGACTCTGCCTTTCCTCCTCGTCAGCAGAACCGGCTCCTGCACCTCAGGCTCCTCATGCATTTTTAAAAGCTTCCGTCCCTCTCCTCCTGTGCTCCTCGTGGCTCCGAAAGCGCTTCCCAAACGCCATTAACACCGCGCTAATTGAATTGTTATTGTGGTTTCCAGCGCTTGCTCAGGTCTGTACAAGCAGCGGGATTTTGGTGCTCCCCAGAGCAGCACCTCGGGCTCTGCTCCGCTCCCACCTCCCCACACTGAGCAGAGCAAAGGAGGGAAGCAAGAAACTCCTGCTCTTCTTTCCAAGCTTGAAGACTTTGTTTTATCTCTCTCTGAGATCATTCACAGCCCCGAAGATCTTTAATTTCTCCTTCTAATTTATGGCAGTGGCTGCAAAAGCAGAAATGCGCAAAAGGGTTGTTCAAATTCTACAACAGCTCCACTGACTTGAAAGAATTCCATTTTCCTGCCACATCCGTGGCAATCTCCTCTGGGGATAGGAGGGATCATTTCCTACAGGTTGGAAACCTTTTGGTTAAGACACTCCAGGTGCTCAAGTGCAGCAGCTCCAACCTTCAGACACCAAAAAATGATGATTTTTTGGAAACAACTCTGTTTTCTCATCTCAGTTTAGGTATTTTCCCACTGTTTGAGTAACTGAATGTGCCACAAAGGAAAATCCAGCTTGACCTGGGCCTTCAGCGGGGCCTAAAGTTAAGCTCAGGTTTGTTGGACTGAGCCAGTTCTCAAAGCTGCAGCATTTTCCTCTGCTGGGAGAGTGACTCACACAAGTAAAGAACTCCTTCCCCCAAGTCCTCTCTTCTTCTGGGCTGCTGTGAAAGGTTTCTCTTTTTAATTAAAGAAAAAAGAGCAGTTTACAGCTGCCTTGCGAGATCACACAGCTCTCACGTCCTCACCTTTGATTTTTCCTTTTGCTTTTATGCCAGCCAGGAGAATGTTCAGGATTGAGTTACATCCCTTGCTGCTGACACACACTCCAGGCTTGAGAACACAAAGTCAATCTCCAGCCCTGCTTAACCCTTCCTGAGGGCTTTGCAGAGCCTTGGACAGGTAATAATGAATTCTGCTTTATGGCAGGCTTGGACTGCCCCGGGAAGAGAGGAGAAAATTTTTAAAAATATAAAATAACAGGTTATTGAGAGCACAATGCATTTAACAATGAGTTCTTCCAATTTAGATGAGTTTATCAGGGATCTCCTTCCCTGCTGCTCATCTGGTGTTCAGCACAACCGGGACAGGCTCAGTGTCCCTACAAACCCCAATTCCAGCTGCCAGTACCCACACTGGGGACAGGAGTCCTGGAGAAACAGGGACAGCCCAGCCCGGCCTTCCCCTTATCACTGACTATGGGGGGCGTGGAACCAGGTCAGTGACTGCCAGGAGTGTGGGGCAGCTGTGGGGCAGCCCTGAGCCAGCTGTGGGGCAGCTATGCTCCCTCTTCTGGGCTATTTTTTTTTTTTTAATTTAATTGTGATGGAGCGAACGAAGCCCTCCTGCTGCAGGGCCCAGGCTGCTCCACAGCCCCGGGTTCCCGGCCAGGTCCCAGGCAGGGGCTGCTCCAGCATCAGCCAAAGATCCAGGGGCAGGATCCAGTCCCAGCCTTGGTGCCTTAGGATTTAACTTCCATGTTTTTCAAATCCTGCATTCCCAGTGTGTGACTCTGAGCTGCCCTGCAGCCTGTCAGCTGCTGCTCTCTCATGCTCACACAGACATAACAAAGCCTCTCCAGGCCTGCTCTGCAAGGACACCCAGCCCGTCCCAGGCCCAAAATGTGTAACCCAGCACCTTGAGAAGGGGGGGTGAGCTTGGGGAAATGACATCATTAACTGGGGTTGTAATTGGAGAATTAACCCTGATATGCAAATGGACCCAACTTACAAAAGTGTGAAGATCCTGTGACCTGGGGTCCATCTCGGGGTCCATCGTGGGTGCAGCCTCTGGACTCCCCAGGGTGCACCTTTGAAGGCCCTTCAAATAAACACCAACCTTTATTCCCTCATTCCTGTCTAGTCTCCATTTTTAGGTGGCCTCTTCAGGCATCAGCCTCTGTGATTTGGGAAGAGGAAAGGGCTCCAAGTGCTCCTGCAGCAGTCGGGTACAGATTCGCTCTTGGTCAGGCTCTTGTGCCTCACCAACCACAGCAAAAAGAGCCTGAGACAGGGACACCTCCCGGAACAAAGTCATTAGGCACGGCTTATCTTTAGGCACAAGAGGGGTCCCAGTGCAATGGACTGGCTTAAACCTGGGACTCCTCTCTCGATGATCTGGTTTCACTGTCATCGTTCATCACCGTCTGTAGTGGGCTTGGAATTCCCAACAAAACAATGAGCTCCTGGTGGGTTTCATCTGCATCATCCCCAGAGAATCCACGGATACCCCATCCCTGGAGGTGTCCCAGGCCAGGCTGGACACGGCTTGGAGCACCCTGGGACAGTGGGAGGTGTCCCTGCCCATGGCAGGGGTGGCACTGGATGGTTTTAAGGTCCCTCTCAAGCCAAACCATTCTGGGATTCCACGATCCTGTCTCTCCTCAAAGCAGTTTCTTTCTGAGCCCATTTACAAAACATTTACAACCTCCCTCAGCCGCTCTGGGGCCAATCCCTGAGACCGTGGCGCTGGGATTTCGAGAAGCGCTCACTTCAGGTTTATATTGTGTGCCAGTGAGCGTTCCTAGGCCAGAACTAAAGAGGCACAGGAGCTCCATGGTCGGGCAGCCGCAGGACCAGGAGTCACAGCCGAGCTGGTACTGGTGCCACCCCCAGGGCAGCCCCTCAACCCTGCCCACCCGCACGGCACAGCTGGAGCTCCGTAAGCCTGGAAAAGCTGCTCGGACACCTGAGCTCGGCCAAGCCGTGCCCTGAGCTCAGCCAGGCTGTGGAGGGCAGCCGGGGGTGGCAGGAGCTGCTCGGCCTCGCTCCAGCCCTGCGATGGGAGCTGCTCCGCCGAGGCACGGCTGGAATTGGCACCTTCGGTCAGAGGAGAGCGCAGAGAGCTGGGAAATCCATGGATGTGTTACCCTAAAGTCATCCAGGAAAGGAGCCCCAGGGAGCAGCAGGTTCATCCCTGGAATGGAGATTCCAGCCCCAAACCTTTCATCAGATCAAGGAATGGTTTGGGGGCCTTGAAGTTCATCTCTGCCACGGGCAGGGACCTCCCACCATCCCAGGGGGCTCCAGCCTGGCCTCAGGCACTTCCAGGGATCCAGGGGCAGCCACAGCTCCTCTGGGGCTCCTAAAATTCTCCTAAAAGCCCCTCCCCATGCCCTGCTCACACAATTCCTGCTGGGGGGAGATCCCACATCTCCCAAACCAGGGTGTGGAGGAATCAGGATCTGTCCCTCCCCTCCTCAAGCCTTGAACTTCCCAACCCAAACCCTCCCTGGTGCCCAGGAGCAGGAAAATTGTGCTTTAACCTCCTCATTACTCTGGATGGAGGAATCACCCAGTTAATTGAAGGGAGAGGGCAAAGCAGATTTACCCAGCTCCTCTGAGGCTCCTAAAATCCTCCTGAAAACCCCTCCCTGTGCCCTGCACACACAATTCCTGCTGGGAGGAGATTTTCCGCTGGCTTTTGCCTCAATTCCTGCAGCAGTGCCTTGTATGGAACTGGAAGATCTGATTTTATTCATTTTTTGTTAAATTCATGCCTCGATCCCAGCAGAGCTCTGGTAGCACAAGAAGAATTCCATTTGTGGATAGGGAATCCCCAGTTAAAAATGAGACTTTTCTGTCTCCAGTGAAGAGATCACTGCTTAAATCACGGCCTGGTTCGATAAACAGAGGTTCTGGGCTGGGTCCCTCCAGGCTGGGAACAAAACCCCGTCCCCTGTGCTCTCCCTTGTGACGCTGATTTGCATCACTGCACATCCCCAGCACAGAATTGTACCCCAGAACTCCTCCAGAACCATACGGAGACGTGACACTGTTAGGGAAAAAAAATAAACTTATTTTTGGTGAAAAGCGAGCAGAAAAATTACCGTGAGAAACATGGAGAAATACCAAAGCCTTCCCAGAACTATAATTACAGTCTTTGCATGGGGATGAGAACCCATTTCCCGATTCCCTTAAACATTTCCAGAGTTCCCTCAAAGACTTTGACAGCAGAGTTTAAGGCAAAAACTGTCAAGTGACAAAAATAATTTAACACAGGGAGCAAATTCCTGCCTCTCCTGCTAATAATGAACATAAGCAATAAATGGAATTTCTAAGATCAATGTAAACACGAAGAGTCAGTGAGAAAAGACTCTGAAAGCTCTTCAGTCACTTGGTCCTAGGAGCAATATCCTTAAAACTGGTTTTTCCCCCTTGCAATGCTCTCACAGCACCTCAGGCAGGCTGGAGGTTGGTCCTTGATGAGGATTAAATTAATGACTTTGTATTTCCGCAGGTGAACCCATCCCCACTGCAGTTTCTGGGTTATATTTTATATTTAAGCAGGCAAAGTTGTGTCAAACAACCCGGAGTGAACTGCAGAGCTCAGCTCTCCCTGGCTGCCACCAAACCCTTTAAAAGCAGATTTTCAAAGGTGCACGGAGAGTTGAAACATTTCCCCCGAAAGAGAAAGAAGTCGGGCAGAGAGAGAAGAAAGGAATTCAGTTCTTAGAGGTGCAGATGCCTTCCAAGGGAGGGCAGAGCACCGAGGGTCCCCTGAGCAGAGGGGACCTGAGAAACCCCTCAGGACCCACAGGATGGGGCACCTGAAAGGGAAATAACTCCAGAAACTGCTCTCAAAACTGGTGTGAGAACCTGAGTGCACTGAAGGGAACAGAGCCAGGGAAGGAAGGGGCTCCTCCCCTGTAACCTGCAGGATTTGGCCAGGGGAGAGAGCCCAGACACAGCCTGGGATGCTGGAAAATCCCATCAGAGCCCAAAAAGGGCTCAGCTCAAAGCAAATGTCCCAGAATTCAAAGACATTCCATTCCATAATTTAAAAATATTTCATTGCATCAAGTTGTGTTCAGCAGTGTAAATTTAAATATTAGTGACAGGGTGAGGGGGAATGGCTTTAATGGGAAAGAACTCAGGGTTGGATGGGATTTTGGGAAAGAATTCTCAATATGAGGGNCCCACCCCACCCCACCCCACGATTTAATCCGCAAGGAAACGTTTCCATTCCATTTCCGAGCATGGAATTCTCCACTACACCACCTCCCAGGGTATCCATGGCCGTTTTTCCATGGTTTTTGAGGAATCTGCTGTGTTTCCCAGCAAACAAGCCTGTTTTTGATGGTTACCAGGTATTGTTTCGTCAACTCTCCGACGGGGCTGAGATTTCAGCCGGGCAAAACTCCAAGTGCTGAAGCCTCCAGGCATTCAGCAGAGTGAGGAAGAACCCCCTGAATCCTGAACTTTGCTCTTTTTTTGTGCTAAACTGTTGTATTTAAGGCCTTTTTTTGCGAGATAATCTCTCAACTCTGCGTTCCCATCCCAAATCCGTAACAAAATCCCGAACTGTGCTCACTCTGTGCAGAGCCGGAGTGGCAGATGNGGATGGGATTTTGGGAAAGAATTCTCAATATGAGGGTGGGGAGGGATGGAATTCCCAGGGCAGCTGTGGCTGCCCCTGGATGCCTGGCAGTGCCCAAGGCCGGGTGGGAGCACCCTGGGATGGGGGAAGGTGATAGGAAAAAGCTGATNATGGTTTTTGAGGAATCTGCTGTGTTTCCCAGCAAACAAGCCTGTTTTTGATGGTTACCAGGTATTGTTTCGTCAACTCTCCGACGGGGCTGAGATTTCAGCCGGGCAAAACTCCAAGTGCTGAAGCCTCCAGGCATTCAGCAGAGTGAGGAAGAACCCCCTGAATCCTGAACTTTGCTCTTTTTTTGTGCTAAACTGTTGTATTTAAGGCCTTTTTTTGCGAGATAATCTCTCAACTCTGCGTTCCCATCCCAAATCCGTAACAAAATCCCGAACTGTGCTCACTCTGTGCAGAGCCGGAGTGGCAGATGGGGGAGCAGGAGGCTGCAGCTGCCACGGGAAGCTGGAAAGTCACATTTATTTTCAGCTGACTCCGACCTTTCCACGATGAAACCTCCCTTTTCTGCTGGTTTTGGTACTCGGTGGCTGAGCTTTTATTATCAATAATGCAAAGGTTGTGAGCAAAGCAGGAGCTGGCCAAGAGCTGATGGAAGAAATATGCAGATTTGCTGCACCTCTGCTGCTCACACATCGCCTTTCACAAACAATTCGTGGTCTTAGGTCAAAAAAAGAGAAAAAGTTGCTCCCAAATATTTTCCAGCAGGAGGGGGATGGAAGCCAGACAAAGCATCCTAAATTGGGGATAATTGGAATAATAGAATTGTTCATGTTCAAGAAGGGATTTAAAATCATTATTTTGACCAAATAATTGCACAAAATCATTATTTATTTATTTTATTTATTATTATTTCTTTAATTTAAATAAAAGCACAAAAAAAAAGGAAGTGGAGAGGAGTGAAATTTCACTCAGCATCATTCCCAAATCCATCTCTTAAAACGCTGGGAACACCTCTTTGCCCTCTGGGATAACTCTGCTGTTACATTCAAACCCCACCTTGCTCCAGGATAGCTTCACAACAAACTCCTGCACAAATTACCATTTCCTACCCCTGCACAAACGCAGCATTTTCATTTTTGCTGGGTACTCAGAGAAGAACGAAATCCACAAAAAGATCCCCAAACTCAGCACCCCGACCCCCAGTTCCCTCCCGCGGTGACGGAAATTCCATCCAGCTCCGCACCAAACATTCCCAGAGCATCCCAGGACTCTCCTGGAGGTGCTGGGCAGGGGAAGCAGCTTGGGAAGTGCTGATGAAACCCTTGGACACTTCCCTGTCCCCTGTCCCTGAAGGTCGCTGTGGCTCAGGGACAAAGCTGCTGTTCCCATTAACTAAATTCCCTTCCTGGCCCAGCTGATTGCAGATTATCTCCTTCCAAAGTGCAGAATTTGGCTTCATTTCCACTTCCTTCAGCTTTTTCATCTCCCACAGGAATTTTTTCATGGCTCCCCCTTGAAAGTGTGGAATGAACTCCAAAATAAGTGACAAAAGCCCCATGAAATTCTCTCCCCTCCCAGTAAGAAATGTTTCACTGGTGCCAGTTTGCCTCAGGTGAGAGATCTTTGCTGTTTCCACCCTCAGGAAATCCCCAATCCTGGATTTCCTATTAAAAGAAAATAGAAAACTACCAAGAAAATAGAATAATATTTACAATTTTTATTTTTTATCTGAAATCTATGGAATTCAGCTGGGGAAGGAGGTTTCTCCCATTTGCAGCATTCTCACAAGGAAACAACGGACTGGGACAAACCCATTGCTGGAAATGATGATTTGGAGTTCCCTCAAGAGCTCCTTTTCTGTAAAAACAAACGAAAACTCAGTGTAAAGGCACGACTGAAAACCTCTGGGAGGGTTTCAAAGGATGGAACAAGAATTGCAGTTTAACCAAGCTTCCCTCTGATTATCAGCTGCTCCTCTACCAATATCAGTGATGCTGAACTGGTGTTTTTGGGGATGATGAATTCCTCAAGCTCCAAATTCACCACTGAGTTCTTCAGTTCCACATCCCCACGGGTGGGAATAAATAAAAGGAAGAGGTTTGGATGTCAAACACGCTCTGAGGGGGTTGTACCAGATGGAAAAGTGCATTTGAGGGGTTGATATTAAAAAACAACACAAGGGAAGTTATCAATGATGGGTGGAAGGGCGGTGTCACAGGGGAGGGAGCTGGAATGTATTTCTGGGGATAAAGGAAAATGGAGGCTTTATTTATTTATTCCAAGGGAAGCAAAGCAACAAGACAGGCCAAAGGGCAAGAATCTCCTCGAAACAGCGCAATGGAAACCTCCAGGATAATGTCCTGCTGCAATTCCAGCTCTCCCGGGGCAGCTGTGGGGCAAGGAGAGGGGAAGTGCTGCAGGAATCACAGCCCTGAGCAGAGCTGGGGTGGAACTCCCTGGCAGAGCCCAGAGGGGCAAAGGCACTTTGAGGAGACCAGGCCTGGGGCACAGACCCTCGGGAGGCTGAGGAGATCAATCCTGGGGCCCAGACCCTCGGGAGGCTGAGGAGATCAATCCTGGGGCCCAGACCCTCAGGAGGCTGAGGAGATCAGGCCTGGGGCACAGACCTTGTGAGGCTGAGGAGATCAGGCCTGGGGCTGGTGACCTGCCAAGCATCCCCTGTTTGTCAGCCAGGTGAGCTCAGGCACAGCAGAGCCCCGGGCAGCCCCACAGAGCCCACCTGCACCTCTTTCCCACCATCTGAACCCCTTTTCCCATCCCCTGCAACCCTTTCCCAGCACCTGAGCCTCTTTTCCATTACCTGCACCCCTTTTCTGGCACCTGCACCCCTTTCCCTGCACCTGCACCCCTTTCCCTGCACCTGCACCCCTTTCCCAGCTCTTCCACCCCTTTTCCATCCCCTGCACCCCTCTCCTGAACTCCCTTTCCATCACCTGCACCCCTTTTCCATCACCTGAACTCCCTTTCCATCACCTGCACTCCTTTTCCATCACCTGAACCTCTCTCCCATCACCTCAACCCCTTTCCCAGCACCTGCACCCCTTTCCCAGCACCTGAACCCCTTTTCCGGCACCTGCACCCCTTTCCCAGCTCCTCCACGCCNGAGGCTGAGGAGATCAGGCCTGGGGCACAGACCTTGTGAGGCTGAGGAGATCAGGCCTGGGGCTGGTGACCTGCCAAGCATCCCCTGTTTGTCAGCCAGGTGAGCTCAGGCACAGCAGAGCCCCGGGCAGCCCCACAGAGCCCACCTGCACCTCTTTCCCACCATCTGAACCCCTTTTCCCATCCCCTGCAACCCTTTCCCAGCACCTGAGCCTCTTTTCCATTACCTGCACCCCTTTTCTGGCACCTGCACCCCTTTCCCTGCACCTGCACCCCTTTCCCTGCACCTGCACCCCTTTCCCAGCTCTTCCACCCCTTTTCCATCCCCTGCACCCCTCTCCTGAACTCCCTTTCCATCACCTGCACCCCTTTTCCATCACCTGAACTCCCTTTCCATCACCTGCACTCCTTTTCCATCACCTGAACCTCTCTCCCATCACCTCAACCCCTTTCCCAGCACCTGCACCCCTTTCCCAGCACCTGAACCCCTTTTCCGGCACCTGCACCCCTTTCCCAGCTCCTCCACGCCCGTTTGTGGCTCCAGCCCCTCCAGGCGCAGCTCGGGCTGAGCAGGATTGAGACAGTGCCATCTACTGCCACCAGCTCCGCTCTTCCTGCGGCTGAAGGGACAAACTGGAGTAAGACTGAAATCGGGAGAGTCCCAGAGCGGGAACAGACGGGGCTGGGGGAGCTCGGCACAGGGGGACAGCATTCCCTATGGAACTCCAACAAAACTGAGGGAAGAGTGGAGCAAAAGTAATTTTTGTAGCAGGGAGACTGGAAAACAGAAATAAGTGAGATGCTGGTTTGTGGCAGGAGGAATCTGGGTTTCCCAAATCCAGCTGATTTGCGGTTTCTTTCCTTGGCCAGGTAAATGACCAAAGCCAGGTGGGAGCAGGACAGGGAGCTCAGAAAGAAAAAGGATGGAGAGAGACTTTGGATAAGGGATGGAGGGACAGGACCCAGGGAATGGCTTCCCACTGCCACAGGGCAGGGATGGATGGGATATTGGGAAGGAATTCCTGGCTATGAGGGTAGGGAGGGGCTGGGATGGAATTCCCAGAGGAGCTGTGGCTGCCCCTGGATCCCTGGAAGTTCCCAAGGCCAGGCTGGAGCAGCCTGGGACAGTGGGAGGTGTCCCTGGCATGGCAGGGGTGGCACTGGGTGGGATTTAAGTTCCTTTCCATCCCAAATCATTCCAGGCTCCTGTGAAACTCAGGAAGCAGAAGCCAAACCAGTAACAGGTCCCAGGGCTGCCCAGATTACCCACCCTCAGCAAACTGTGCCTCACAGAGAGGGAGAAATGAGCTGTGCCTGAACTGGGATGACCCATTTGGGATCCACACCCAGGCACTGATGCGTCCCCAAAAGCCTGAATGTGGAACATGGAATGGTTTGGGTTGGAAGGGACCTTAAATGCCACCCAGTGCCACCCCTGCCATGGGCAGGGACACCTGCCGCTGTCCCAGGGTGCTCCATGCCCCGTCCAGCCTGGCTTGAAGATGTGCCACACATTTGAGCTGAATTCACGCATTCAGGGCCAAGTTCCCAAAGGTTTTTTACCCATATTTTTTAGGATGCCACGACAGCACCAGCAGATCCCCGAGGCAGGTTCTGTGCAAACAGCCCCCGACAGACATTTCACAGCTGCCTGTGCCGGTTTGGTGCTTCAAGGGCAGACAAAGCTCTGCTTCACCCCCCCCCTCTGTCTGGGCCCTCACTTCACCTCCTGTGCTCCCACTCAGGGACGGAGCAGAGGAGCGCTGCAGTCACAACCCGTTAAGCAGCAGAGCCCTGATGAGCCGTGTCCCCAAAAATGGCCCTCCTGGCCCCAAATGAACTGCCCCAGCTCGGAGGGGACGGCAGGCCAGGCACAAACAGCGCTGCTCCCATTCCCGGAGCAGCCGCTCCCTGTCCTGCTCCCCGGCACCCATCGAGGGCCGCGGGATTCTCTGCTGCCAGCCCCAAAAACGAGCTGCAAAATGCTCAGCAAAGCCTCCGGGCACAGCGGCCACAATTCCTGCTTCATTCCTGAGAGTGTTGCCTTTCCCTGGTCATAAAATTAAGGGGGTTTTACCTCGGTATTTATTTAAGGATCCTTAAAGGTGCCCCACTTCGTCCACGTGGAACGCGCCCAAGTGTACCCACACGACCGATCGCATTTACAATTTATAGGCCTCACAAATTAGCACATCTGTCAAAGATTCCCCGGTGAGAGGCTCGAATGAACCCTCCATCCCGAGGAATTCCCCCCTGGATGGGCCTGTCTGGGTTTTCAGGATGTTCTAGGGGAGCCCTTGGTTTCTCAGGATAGAATGGAGAGTTCTGGCCTCCAGCTGCGAGGCCTCCAGGATGTTTGGTCTCCTGGCTTAGCGGAGCATCAGGTCTCAGCTAAGTTCTCAGGCTTAGGGAGTTACAAGTGTGTGGGCTAAAAGCACTGGGGATACATAAATGCTATAGAGAAGGGTAGATAAAAGGGGGATAAAAGAAAAGGCAAAAAATCATCATGGCATCACTAGAATTCCCAGGAAAACAGGATTAGCTGCTCTACATGAGATTCCACACCAGCAGCACATCCAACACCCTCTTCCACCCTCTTCTCTCTTCCTCCTCTTCCACTCTCCTCCCTCTTCCTCCTCTTCCTCCCTCTTCCTCCTCTTCCTCCCTCTTCCCTCTTCATCCTCTTCCACTGTCCTCTCGCTTCCCTCCTCCACTCTTCCTCCAAGAGAGCAAGAACAGGGTTAAGGTTCCCAGAGCTCTGAGGAGCCTGACTGGGAGCTGGCTCTCATTCTGGCTATTGATTTGTGCATTAATGTGCCATTATCCCCACAATCTATGGCAGCTGAAATCCAGACAATGCTCAAATTTATTGCTGCCTCTCTTTTTTTCCCCCTCTTGTTAAATCACTTTTATTGTTTCTTCCATCTCCAGAGATGCCTCATGAGCAACCTTCAGTCAGACATTAAGGCTTCCAGTCAGGAAAAAATGTTAAGTGTGCAAAAAGAACATTTTTAAATACATCATCCCCTTATACATCTTCATAATCTTAAATGGTTTTGTTCTTCAGGGTCCTTCACCGTTAATTCCAGTTTGGCTTTGAGATGCTCAGGAATTGGGAAGATCAAGGAGCTGCAGCTGGAAGGAACCATGGGATGTTTTCATGGGAAGGGGAGGAATTGCTTATTCCTGTTATTGCTGAAGTGGCACTTTTGGAAATATCACTGTCAGGATTGACTAGTGACACCCAAGAAAAAATTAAAAAATAATAAATATAAATAATAGCTATAAATGTAAAAAATATTATATATTAAAAATATTTATAAAATATAAAGACTTAAAATCCAAAAAGAAAATTCCAAAGGCTGCAAGTGGAGTATCCTCATCAGGAGGGATTTACACCCCTCTGGGATATTCCCCCTTGGATAGATCCAGATTATCCCGAATATTTTCCAGGTCGTCCTTCACACTGCAAATAGCACTTGGAAACCTGCAGAAGACCCAAAATCCATTAAATTAACCCAATTTATTCCAGATTAATCCACCTGCAGCTCACCCAGCCTTGGGCACAGGGAGACAACACCAGTCAGGGCCTTGCTTTGAGGAGTCTCTCCCACTTTTCCGGCCTCCTGTAGGATTTGCGTTGGTCCTTTTGAATTAAACTTTCCTTACACTAAATACAGTGAATTTTTGTAAAAACCTCTGAGTTTTGGAAGCAGCAGCAGAGGGGGATTCGGTGGATTGGGATTCTCAGAGAAGATTTCGCTACTCCAGTTCATGCTGAGAAGCAAAAGCCTTCAATGAACCTCAAGATCTCATACATGAATTTAAAAATTTCATCAGTTATGTCACTGAGTGAATAAATACCAAATATAAATACCAACCCACAGAGGCAACACATCCCTGCAGCCTTTGCTGATAAATCTTCCTGCCTTTATCACTTGGTACCTATAAAAACCAAGATTCTGCCTTGATTTCCTGACCTGGACTTGAAGAGCTTTTAGGAACAGCCCTGAAATTGTCCATTTATTCAGAGAAATGAACCCAAAGAGGGCACAGGATGGGAAGGGACAACTCCTGCCAGAACCCTGCCTGCTCCTCCTGCAGCTTGGTGGGGATCTGAGCGCAGCCACGTCCCCTCTGATGAAAAAAAAACCTGCCTGGGGTCAGGAAAAACACCAATTTTTTGTCCAAAACCCTCAAATATTGGTGTAGGTAAAATATTTCCCCCTTTATACACTCAAGAGTCCTTCATCATCAGTTGTTTTATCTCTGTTTGAATCTGCTCTACAAAATAATCAGATTCATTAAAGGCCAAGGCAGGTTACAGATTGTGGCCACTTATTAAAGAAGAATCTCACAAACCCCAGGAAATGTGGCAGGGGGCACAAATTCCTGACCCTGGAAGATGGAGCCTATACCTGCCCACGTGCACTGAGCTTTCTGGGCTTAAAAATCTTAAAAATCATGGAGTTTTCTGGGCTTAAAAATCTTCCAAATGATTGAGCTTTCTGGGCTTAAAAATCTTAAAAATTATTGAGTTTTCTAGCCTAAAAATCTTACAAACCATTGAGTTTCTTGGGCTTAAAAATCTTAAAAATAATTGAATTTTCTGGGCTTAAAAATCTTACTAACAATTCAGTTTTCTGGTCTTAAAAATCATAAAAACTATGGAGTTTCCTAGGCTTAAAAAATCTTACAAATAATTGAATTTTCTGGGCTTAAAAAATCTTACAAACCATTGAGTTTCTTTGGCTTAAAAATCTTACAAACCACTGAGTTTTCTGGGCTTAAAAATCTTACAAATAATTGAGTTTCCTGGGCTTAAAAATCTTACAAATAATTCTGGGCTTAAAAATCTTAAAAACCATGGAGTTTTCTAGCCTAAAAAATCTTACAAATAACTGAATTTTCTGGGCTTAAAAATCTTACAAATATTTGCTTTCTGGCTTTAAAAAAATCTTAAAAAGTCCTTCTACGTTTGAACAGAGTCTCCTCAGAGCTGCTGTAATTTGAATTTTCCTCAGCCCAGGAAGTGTTTTGGGTTTAGGAGCGCAGCCTTTGGTTTCCCTGCAGCAGCAGCCCAAGGGTTACAGGGAATGCAGCACCTGGCTGGCGAGGCTGCATCTCTGCACAGGCCGTGGGAATTGTGCCAAATAAAAAAAAGAGGCTGCACAAACTCCTGATGCATTGCAGATAAAATGTAGATCAGGAGAGCTCGGCTTGGCACGAGCTGGAGCAGAGTCCTGGCTCCAGGGTGGGAACACACGTGTCCCTCTTTCCTTTCTTAGCCCAAGGAAAAGCCTTTTTTTTTTCTTTTAAATACTTAAAATTAGCTTTTAAAAGTGCATATCTGCACTTATCCGATAGTAATTCACAAATCTCAGGGGTTTTTCGCTGTTCCACCCCGTTTTCCTTTGTTATTAATGTAAATAATCCATGTTTAGAAGCGATGGAATCATTGAATTAGGCAGCACTCCTGTATCATTACATGAGTTGTTCATTTTGCCATTGAAACAGCAGCTAACGGTGCACCATCATTTCTGTGTGATGCCATGATGATTTTTTGCTTTTCTTTTATACCCCTTTTATACACTCTTTTATACAGCTTTATATATTCCTTGTGCCTTTAGCTTACACAGTTATAATTCTTTAAGTTCGATAACTCCCCTTAGACCAGTATTTCATTAAGTTTGGAGACCAAACTTTCTAAAAGCCCCAGAAACCAAGGGCCTCTCCAGAACACATTCTGTAAACAAAGCCAGGCCCATCCAGGGGGAGGGTCCCTTGGGTGGGGGGTCTCACCCGAGTCCCTCATTGGGGAGCCTTTGATAGATGTGCTAATTAGCAAGGCCTATAATTGTACACTCATCACATCGTGGGGGGCCATTTCCTTCGGTGGGGACATTGGGGTGCATTTCCATGTGCATTTCATCGCACCTAAGGATCCTTAAATAAACACCGAGGTAAAACCCTTTTCCCTCCTAACTGTGTGCAGCTCTCTTAATTTTAAGACCAGGAAAAGGCATCACGTGTGCGCTGGAATTCCATGGATTTCCCTTGGGAAAAGGCAGAAAAGCATCACACACCAAGGGAAAGGCCAAGTGACACCGGAGTCCCCTCCAGGCCCTGGTCATGCACAGCCTGGCCCTGCTGTTGCTTGATCCAAAGGCAAAATTTATGGATATTAGCAGGGATAAAGTGACAGAAATGGGTGGGAGAACAGGTAAAAACCCACAGCAGCTTTCCCATAAAAACTCCGAATCACCTTCCCTGCCCAGCCAGGCTGGGGCCTCTCAGGAAGGAGAACACAGATCCGGCTTCTCCGGGGAGCTGGACTTGCTGTGGGGACAAATTCCAGCCCTTCCCATGCCCTGATATCCCTGGGGATATCCCTGGGGATCCCTCCCAGTTCCACTTCTGTCTGCTCCCAGTGATGCCTAAAGAGGCCAACCTGGGAACAGAGACCAGCCAGGAGTGAGGTAATAAAGGTGGATATTTATTGGAAAGGCCCTCAGAGGCACACCCTGGGCAGGCCAAAGGCTGCACCCGAGATGGACCCCGAGTCCCGAGTTCTTCACACTGTTACAGGTTTGGTCCATTTGCAGATCAGCAGAAATTGGCCAATTAAACTTTAGCTAATGATGGAACTGCCCCTCAGCTCGCCCCCCCTGCTCAAGGTGCTGGGTTACACATTTTGGGCCTGGGACGGGCTGGGTGTCCTTG
>VXBT01022076.1:587298-601845 GCA_013400235.1 Oriolus oriolus | reverse complement strand
CTAACAGGATATCACATCATATGAACAGGAAAGATGTTCACCTCAGTGTCCCCCAATCACCTGGGCTATTTCCCAGACATTGCCTATTATGGTAAAAGGTAAACAATAGCCTATAAGGTCACAAAGTACAATTATCATGTCTCATAGGTCCAACACTGTCCAGAAACCCACAATGCTCTCTCAGGCCATCCCCGGTGACCTGGCTGTAATCCCAGGGTCACCTCCGGGTGTGAGATCAAGGCTCTTTCTCCGGCCCTCAGGGCCTAGCTCTCTTCCACCACACAGTGCACCCCAACACCTTTGTATCGTTTCCACCCCAATTTTGCAACTTCCAAAAGACCCCAATATTCCAAATGCTTTGGAAGGACACTGATTCCCACCAGTGAATTCACACCTGGAGCAGGGGGGATTTTAAAGCTGCTGAAATGTTTCACTTCAGTATTTTACCCTTTTCTCTCTTTTTTTTTGGTCACCTCTTCTGCTTCACATGTAATTTTTCCTACTTTTCTTGAGCTTGAAGTCATCTTACAAGACATCAAGCTCAAGAAAACGAATTTTTCCCTGGAAAAGATGAATGTTTGTTACTGTTTTTTCCAATGAATTCAGTGAAATTCCCGATCCAGAGGTCAGCTCTGCATTCCACATCAGCACTGCTGTGCTGAAACAAAACTGAGGATCTGAAAAGAGAAATACTTCTCATTGACAGCCAGGAATGTTTTCTCAGGGAAAAAAAAATTTAAAAATCCTAGTTTCTTCACTTTTTACTTGCTATTTGCCTCATGATTTTTTGATTTGTTCAAAATCTGAGCTCTGTTTTGCATGCAGAGGATTTAGTGATTGGTGTTACTGCAAACAAAAAACCTAGAATAAATGAAAATAATATCATTAATGAAATAATAGCAAAAATAAAATTATTCCTCCTGCTTTTACACTCTTAGGAGTTCAGGGGCAGCCTGGGCTCATGAAAGCCTAAGGATCCAGCTCCTCCCCGTGCTCCCACGGATGCTTTTCTCCGTGGATTTGATTCTCTTTGTGTGATGTTCTCACTCAAGTTCACTTTGAAAACGCAAAATTTGCAATGTCAACCCTTCTGCCTTTTATTCCCCAGCAGTTCTTTGTGCCAGATCTCCTCATCCACTGTCAGAGAGAAAACTTTAAATGTTATTTATGTGAATTCCTTGATGCCACCAACCCCAGCCGAAGGTTTCTTGCAGCAGACAGAGCTCAGATTTAAGGTGAAAAAACCCCACGACTCAGCAAAATGAGCTTTCCTTGAATCACTTTGGCCTGGCTGAGCATCAGTTTGCTGCACCAGCAATCAATAAATCCCCATCTCCCAGCTCTGGCATCCACAGGGTGAGAAATGTTAGGATCAGCAGAGGGATGGAGCAGAAGTGTGGAGTCACTGCTGCTGCAGTGCATTCGTTACACCAGTGCCCAGCTCATACAGCTCCAAAAATCTCCTTTTTACACAAAAATTCTCCTTATCCACGGAGAAAAATTGACCTCCCAACTGCATGGATCTGACAAAAATCCCACACAGGGATAATTCAGCTGCCAAGCCTTGGGATGCTGCTGAGGAGCCGCACTGGATGGCCCTGGGGAATAAAGTCTTATCATAGTAAAGGAATTTTCAGTCCTAAACTGCTGGAAAAGCCCCCTGATCCATAGGAATAACTGTTCTCCTGAAGGAAAACCATGTTTAACAGGTCAGGGAGTTACAGGTGGGGTGGGTGGGAGGGTGGAACTTCCTGGGGATGATTCTACAGATAAATTAAGTACAGACAGGACTAAATATAGGACTGACTAAATATAGGACTCATTAAATACAGGACTCACTAAATATAGGACTAAAGCTCACAGCCCCAAAAATCCTTTGGCTCTGAAGTGCCCCTGATGTAAAGTTGAAAACAAGAATTCACCCCCCAAAATAGAAATCTCCACAGGCACCCCAACCCCAGTGAAGGTCAGAAACCTCTCTGGTTTATAGTTTATACATTTAGATTGAAGTTGCTCAGGACCCCAAAGGAAGTTTCCAGCAGAGCTGAATTCCACTGCTGCCTCTTTGAAGGATTTGAAGGACTCCAAACATTTGCTCTGCAGCCAAAAAAATCCCCAAATTCCTGATGATGTCTGGATAAAGAACAGGAGCCCAGCCCTCATTAACGGACTTCAGCTCTGTGCAAAGACAGTCACCTGCTGTGCAGGGAATTTGGCATTGATCCCTCGGATGTGACATGGATCCTCCTAGAAAATGGATATTTATGAGGGCTTCGAGCAGCCAGGGTGGGGTGGGAGGAGTTAAATCAGTTTTGGGAGGTTTTTTTTTATTCTCCTGTGTTCCTATCCCACTCTCCACCTCTCCAGGGTGTTTTCCCTCCCCTGGAGCTGCCTCTCAGCCCGTTTGTGGCACAAGGACACGGCCAAGGAGCATCTCAGCAGGGGGAGCTGCTGAACCAGGGCTGGGGTACCCCAGGAACGCCCCCCACACCCCAAAACCCTTCATCCCTGCACACCGGGAACACAGGGAGAGGCCTGGCTGCAAACAGCACTGGAATATTTCCAGAGCCACAGCAGCTCTACCGACACATCCACGAGTCTGTTTTTATTCTCCTGGCTGCCCAAATTAACCTCCCGAAGAACATCGCAGCCTCTCCCTGAACTTGTGTGCTGAGGGGTCGCCTGTGACAAGGAAAGGGTACAGGAGGGACCAGGGGTTGACACCTCTGTATCTCATCCAGTATCTGCTGGCCAGGAGAGGAATTCAGCCCAGACAAAAGAGCTGCAGCCTGTTCCTGGCATTTCCATCCCTGGAATTAATCAGGATTAAATTCCTGCTCTCCTTACAGGAGAGAGCCAAGAGGACAGGACAAGTGGGAAGGACTTTAAACTGAAAGAGTTTAGATGGGATATTGGGAAGGGATTCCTCCCTGTGAGGGTGGGGAGGGGCTGGGCTGGAATTCCCAGAGAAGCTGTGGCTGCCCCTGGATCCCTGGAAGTGTCCAAGGCCAGGTTGGGGTAATCTGGGATAGTGGAAGGCTTCCCTGCCCTGGCAGGGGTGGAACTGGATGGGATTCGTTTCCAACCAAACCATTCTGGGATTTTATGGCACTGATTACAGTGGATCCACCCCGATTTTGATGGTCCAGGAACAGGTTCCCACTGCGATCCAGCCCAGCTTCCCCGAGGACATGGTCCTTGCTTTGCACCAGCTGAGGATTTTCCCCAAAAAACCACGAGGGGTGGGAGCAGCTGGTGAATTCCTGGGCCTATTAACTCTGCTGGAAATCAGGGTTTAAAATATTCCTGATCAATAACAACGAGTTTGCTTTGACTCAGCCTCTTCCTTAGCAGTGTTTAAATGCAAACAGCGAATAAACCCGAGTTCCGTGTCAGTGCAAACTCCTCTCAGCATTGACACAAAGAGCAGCTTTCCTCCTAAGATTCCCTCCCTCCCCACTCCTGAGAAAAGTCGGTGCTTTGGTCACTTCCCCAAACCACACAGTTTCTCTGATCCTGTTTGATTCCCTCTCCCAGCGTTTGTGGCTGCTCAGAGCACTTCAGCAGGGCAGACGTGCAGCTGAGAATCTGATTTTGGGCTTACACATCCCCGCTGATTCCACCAGCCTCCCTTCACTGCACTAACTCATTCTGGCCACATCCTCCCAAAGGTATTAAAGAACCAAATCCATTTGAGAGAGTCCTTCCAGCTCCTTCAGGGAGAAATTCTGGGAGTCACAGCGTGGGCTGGGCTGTGCAAAACCCGGCTCTGAGAGGAATAACAGCGGGATTTCCCTGCTTTTTCCTTCCTGGGCCTAATGAGAGCCCCCTGTGCCTGTCACGCTGCTCCGCTGCTGTTCCCCCCTGGCCACACCTGCTCAGGGCTTCTGCACCTGCAGGATGGGCTCATTCCTTGTTTTACCCCCTGAGATGTCCCTCCAGGGCCACAGCCTCCTCACAGGGCACATCTGAAACCCCTCCCAGGCTGAGCTGGGGCAGTGACAGTAAATAAACCCCACAGACAGGAATGGACGGTGCCCGGCCTCCAAAAATATCGCCTTTGCAGCTCTGACAGCCAGGAAAGAGCAGGCACCGCACGTTCCAGCTGCGGGCAGGCAGTGGGAACTGGGGTTTTATCCATTTCACCTCTCATAGCCTCTCTGCTCACAGGTCAGAACGTTCCATGCGCAGGGGCAAGAGCAGCTCTGAAAATCCCAGGGAACAAAAGGAAACCCAGGGAGGTTGCTGGGCCCTTGGGTTTATTGTTCAACCTCCAGGCAACCAGGGCTGCAATCAAAGTAATGACAGCAACGGCGGGGGCTGCCCTCCATCTCTGAGCCTTCGCCTTCCACACAGTGAGGAAAATCCAGCGGAAAATCAGCGTTTCAAAGCTCACCCAGGTTAGGACTGAAAGGAGACGGGTCAGGCCAATTAGGGCAGGAGCTGACCCCTCCCTAATTTCCCTATTTGGGAATTAAGGGGGGATTAAAGCCTTAAATAGCTCCTATTAATGCCGGTGTGTGGGAGGGGCTGCTGGGCCCCGGACCGGGTGGGTGAATGCACCCGAAGCGCTCCGAGCTGACCCAGCCGCTGTGCTGCGGCTCGGCCCCCCAGTCCCAGACCCATTTTCCCTGCAAAATGAGGTGAATCCTGGCAGATCCACCAGCAGAGCCTTCTCTGTCCGTCCACTCACACCTCCTGATGGAGTTTATCCGGCTGAATAAATTACCGGGGCAATGTTTGCCTTTCTGGCCGTTTAATTAAAGGTTTTTGTGGGTTCTGTGAGCTTGTCAGAGCGGGTTTGGCAGCTCCGGGGGGGAACTCCTTCCAGAGGGAGGCAGGGATTGCTGGGGGGAACGGAGCAGCCTGGCCACGGTGGGCAATGCTGAGGAAAAAAGTGGGAAAAAACCCCTTGGGAACAGTGAGGAGAGAGGAGGGAATGCTCCAAAATCTCATTTGTGACCCTTCAGCTCCTGGAAAAGGGCAGGGAAGGTGGGAGGAGGGCGGGGAGCAGCGAGGGGCTGTCAGGAACGGCTGTGAGCCCCTTCCCCGGATTCCTGCAGCCCTTGGATGGGGAGAGGGGTGGGAAATGAAGAACCAAGGAGGGAAGGGAAGGGATTTTAGTGTTCCCTCTGCTTCCCACCATCCAAAGCCATGAAATCCATCCATTTTCTCCAGGCTGAGCCCGCTTGCCCACGGCATTGCTGGCTCCAGGATCTTCCTGCCTTCATCCCCATCTCCAAGGTTTTTTTCCATCCTGTTTTTCCCCTCTCCCTGTCGCTGCCCTTTAATCCCACGCCTCCCCCAGGTCCTGCCTGGCTCCAGTTCCCACCTCTAGAAAACTCTTCCTTGTGATTATTTGGTTCCAAACCCCTTTGGGCAAGAACATCCCAGCTGAGCTGATCCATTTAACATCCCAGTCGTCTTCTAGGCACATTTAAAAGCAAATTAATCCCCCTGTACATGGATATTTTTGCAAGCTGCCAACTCCACCACCTTGTTTATACGAGGCCTTTGCTGATTTATCCCTGGTATAAACAAACCCATCGAGTTTAGGAGGAGGTGGAACACACATCAATCTGCTCTGCTTCTGTCATTAACACACAAAACCCCATTAGGCACCGCAGGATCACAGGAACTGGATAAATTATCTCTTTATTCCCTCATATTTTTAGGACAAACACCGAGCATACAAATGACGGATGCTTTAGGATATTTATTTCTAACAAGGGTTTTATTTAATGGCCTTAAGAACAATTGCAAAGGCAAGTGCAGCAGCCGCACCAGAATTTTTGGATGGCTCATCCCATCTCACCCCCAGATCCCCGGCACTCCAAACCCTGCCACGATCCTGGGACCCTCAATTAAATATTGAAATAACCCCTGAAATATGAGATTTGCTGGTCATTTATCAAACCTCTCTAGAGCAGTCTGGATATTCCTTTGATTTCCCTGAGTGCAGCGCATCCCTTGCTGGAATCTCTGTGATCTCAGCCCCCTCTCCAGGTCCCATCAAGACTTTTCTACTCCTGACAATAACTTTTGAGAGCAAATAAATTGCTTTTGGAATACACAACGATGTACATCTAAAGTCCGAACAAGGATTTTTTTTCATCTCCTTCCATCACTTCTTGGAATATTTAACTGGAATTTTAGAAGGCTCTTTGGGAAATTAGATCCCATTTTGGTGTCTGATATGGCTCAAATATTTTGAAAATTCTGCACTGGTGAAGGAGGTTTGAACCTGGTCCGTGGTGGATCCACAGATCCCTCGTGGATAATGGGATCTGTCCCATAAAATCAAGGTGTTCTCTTCATGGTGGTTTTTTTACTGTATTTTTCCTTAGGTTTTATATTTAGCCTCAGTGCTTCATGCCTGACTTGCTCTGATATTTATAGATGCTCTTACACTGATAATTCAGGAGAGAAAAAACCCAATGGAGACATTAAAAGAAAAAAAAAAAGGTTTTATTTAACGGTGCTCTTCAAATCCTTGAATTCCACCCAGAAAAAAAGCAGGGAGAAACAAAAAGAACAGGTTTTGTTTAAGAGTTTCCTCAAATCCTTGGATTCTGCACAGAATAAAAACTAAAGGAGGTACAAATAAGATAAATGCATGGCTGGGGAGAAATATCACCCCGGAAGAAAAACATAATAAAATATAAAAATATAATAAAATACAAAAATGTAGAGGAAGAAGTTTGGGGTTGATGGCTCAGAGGAGAAAGGTTTGCTTTCATTGGCTTTTTATAAAAGATATAAAAATTGTAAAAATCCTTGCATTAAATACTACACAGGGGGAAAAAAGCCATTAAATGAGTGGGGTTGGATGGGATACTGGGAATAAATTCCTCCTGGTAGGGAATTCCCAGAGCAGCTGTGGCTGCCCCTGGATCCCTGGAAGTGTCCAAGGCCAGGCTGGAGCACCCTGGGACAGGATGAATTTGTGGGAAAACAGTGGAAAATTTGAAATTCCAGTATCTTCCAGAACAATCCAAGTGCAGCACAAACCAGGCTTTCAAGTGTTAAATAATTCTGGTTTTTAATCTGATTTCTCTGGCTCTGCAGTCACTTCAAGGAAAAGGAGCCAAAATGCACATTTTTCCCTCAGAAGGACGTTGAAAACTTCTCATTTTCAATCATTTCAGCAGCAAGTCTGTGTCCAGCCCCAGTAAAAATTATTTGGCAGAAATTTGGCAGCTGAACGCCATTAAACATTTTAGTGTTTGCACCCCAATTCTCAGTTTAAAAGAGAGGAAAGTGGTGGGATTTGCAGCACTAAACTTCCAGATTCCCAGAGCTCAAAGTCTTCAGAATGGATCCTGTAAATTAAAAGAAAATAAAATAATTTCTGTCATAAAGCAACACAATTTCAGGTTTTATGTCTTTTAGAATTTAGGTTCAACACAGTTGCTCCTGTTACAATAAAACGGATTTTTTAAGCTGAAAATCACCACAACAAAACCAAGTTTTATGTTGATATTTTTATTTCTCTGACAAATATTTGGTCTTTTGTGTACATTTAGACGTTACATCATTTGCTGGAAAAAAAAATAAATAAAGCAAGATTTATTCCCCTCAGCCTCTTTCAAACATCTCCAAATCAAATTTTGCTGTCCCAACCACAGCCATTTTTAGCTGCAGGCTCAGGTTTTTTATTTCATCTCAAGGTTCCAAAGATTTCTTTTTCCTTCCTGTAAATCTCTCCTGGAGATTTCTCAGGGCTGAGCTCCCAGAGCCCCTCGTCACCTCCCTGTGCTCAGGGGGACGCTGCTCCAGCCCATGCTCAGCTTTGGAGAGAAATCCTCAAAACCCAGAGAATTCCATTGGAAAACAACTGCAAAATCGCTCCTGATTGACAGGGGTACAAAAATGAATCTTGCTCTAAAATTACAAGTTCAGCACCATTTTTTTTGCTGTTTTCACCCTTTAATCTGATAGATTTGGATGTTGATCTCGGGTTTAAGGCAGGAAAACTCCTGGATTTAGAACCATCCTCTGTCCTTCCTTCTGAGCAACTCCCAGAGGCACCATTTGCCTCTCTCATTATTTACAGTTTTTTTCCTTCTCTCTGTTCCTTTCCAGGGCTTTTCCTTGCCCTGATCAGACACAGCAATGCAGCGGCAGCTGGGGTGGGCTTGTCGGAAAATCTGAGATTTGACAGAGGTCAAAGTCTGAGATTTGAGATTGGGCAGAATCTGAGATTTTATATTGGTCAAAATGTGATATCTGATATTCGTCAGAATCTGAGATTGGTCAGAATCTGAGATTTGAGATTGGCCAGAATCTGAGAGTTTTTACTGGTCAAAATGTGATATCTGATATTGGTCAGAATCTGAGATTTGAGATGGGTCAGAATCTGAGATTTGAGACTGGCCAAATCTGTGATTTTCACACACACAGCACTGCCCAGGGGTTTAAAGCTTGGCCAGACCTGGTGCACTCCATCTTTTCCCAGACACTGATCACTTTTACAAAAGAATAATTATAATTTCCCTCCACGAATTGAAGTTTTTTGCCCCTAATTGCTTCCCTCTCTGAAGTTTGCCCCCCTGACCTCCCCAGCTCCCCCCCCGCTCCGTCCCTGCTTCCTCTCCCACGCAAGGAATGGTTTGTGACAATGCTTTTCATTTAAAACCCTCATTTCATAGCTGCTTTGATTGCACAGAGTTGATTCCATCCCCCTCCATCTGACAAAGGCCATGAGCCAGAATCCTCATCACAACTCCTCGCTTCATCCATGGAAATGAATTTCTTTTCGTGCTTCTGCAGCCTGAATGTTCGGATCGTAGCACTGGGAGACAAAGAAACCCCATTTTTAATGATTCCTTTCCTTCCTCCCTGTGAGGGAATGCGATCCTGCTGCATCCAGGCCTTTCCCCTCCAGAACTCTCCCCATCTGCAGGAGCTTGGGTGGGTTTTGCACCCAGGTCCCTGCCCAGGGTCAGGATTTGGCTGCAGCTGGGACAGAAATAGAGACCAAACTCCAAACAAGCCCCCAAAACTCATGGTTTGAATATTCCACCAAGAAGGGTTTTTCCAGCTTTATGCACACTGAATTCCACACATTGCCAGGTTTCATGGAATCCCAAAATGGGATGGGTTGGGTTGGGAGGGACCTTAAACCCCACCCAGTGCCACCCCTGCCAGGGCACGGACACCTCCCACTGCCCCAGGCTGCTCCAGCCTGGCCTTGGGCACTGCCAGGGATCCAGGGGCAGCCACAGCTGCTCTGGGAATTCCATCCCAGCTCCTCCCCACCCTCACAGGGAGGAATTCCTTCCCCATATCCAATTTTTCACTCTCTTTCAGCTTGAAGCCATTCCCTTGTTTCCTGTTTCTGCACCAGTATTAAAAATCCAGTCCCCAAGGCCAGACTTGTTCCTTATTTCCCAGCTGGGGGCTTCCCGAGCCCCATTTCTCCCCATGTTTTTATGGAAGCACGTGGAATTGTGTGCTTGCTGCCTTTGGGGCTGTTCCTGTCCTGTCCTGAGGCTGCTCCAGTGGCCAGAGAACAAACAAGGGACACACCTGACCCCAAATCCCTCTGCAGAACTCCCAACAAACCATCCCTGCTTGCTCTGAAGCCCAGCTGGGCCCACCTGCCCTTGGAGGTCGGAGGAATTGAAGGAAAAAAATCAAAACAGGGCCTGACCGCACGCAAACGCTGGGCTCAGAACCCTCCCGTCCTTGTTGCCACCCCCAAAGCTGCCACAACACCTGAGAAATGCCCCGATTCTTCACCCCACGGGTGAAATCCCACAGTGTCCCGCTGTCACCCCTGGGTGACGGGGACACGAGCTCCCTTTGCCGGCTCCCGGCTGACATTTGCTGCGGGCTTCGCTCGTCAGTCGGTGATTTGGCACGCAGGCGCCGCCCGGGCTGTGCCGTTACTGACCTGCCACGGCAGCGCAGCTTCCAGGGCTGCGATTAAAACCCACGAGTTGCCTTTAACCTTTTTTCCCTGTGCTGGAAGGATTCTCCTGCTGCCCGCACACGCCGCTCGCAGCTCCGCACAAGGCAAGAGCGGATCCGGCCGGGAGCCAGACGGATCCAGATTGCGGCCTGGCAGCGGGGATTGATTCCATCAAATCCCGGTTTCCGCGTCAACGCCCCGGCCCACGCGGGCCCCGAGCTGTGCAGGGCCTCCTGGCCACACTGGGCACGGTTCTGATGGACAAGAGGAATATTTTCACCGCAGATTCGGGGTTGAGAATGTGCAGGGAAGCGAGGAGCAGGCAGTGTCTGGAGTTCAGAGCCGGGGACTTTGAGGACTTCATTTTTACCTCAGCACAGATGAAGGCTGCAGGTTTTAGCTGCACTTTGAGACTAGAAATACACTGAAATATTGCAATTAATGGGGTGGGCTGTGCCCCATTCCCTGTCCTGGCTTCAGCAGGAGCAGCTTTTCCCAGAAGGGACTCCAGCAGGGATCAAGGACTGCGATCTCCCGGAGCTATTCCTGAGGAAATCTCATCCCCTGAGAGCCCAGAACTGCGATCTCCTGGAGTTATTCCTGAGGAAATCACATCCCCTGAGAGCCCAGAACTGATTTCCCAGAGTTATTCCTGAGGAAATCTCATCTCCTGAGAGCCCAGAACTGCGATCTCCTGGAGTTATTCGTGAGGAAATCACATCCCCTGAGAGCCCAGAACTGCGATCTCCTGGAGTTATTCTTGAGGAAATCTCATCCCCTGAGAGCCCAGAACTGCGATCTCCCGGAGTTATTCCTGAGGAAATCTCATCCCCTGAGAGCCCAGAACTGCGATCTCCTGGAGTTATTCCTGAGGAAATCTCATCCCCTGAGAGCCCAGAACTGCGATCTCCTGGAGTTATTCGTGAGGAAATCTCATCCCCTGAGAGCCCAGAACTGCGATCTCCCGGAGTTATTCCTGAGGAAATCACATCCCCTGAGAGCCCAGAACACTCAGGATGGGGAGTGCTCCCTACTGGGACATGGAAAAGAGCTGCAGGTGCACAAATAACCTTTGAAAAATATTCCAATAATGGCTTAGGCTGGATTTGCCGCCATGCAGTGACCTCAGTTTGTCGGTGGAGATAACCAAATCCCTTATCAGTGTCCAGATGCAGGGCACTACTTGAGATAAACATCACAGCACAACGTTTCCTGCCTGCCTCAATCTAATTAATTAATTCCTTACTTAGAAACCGGCCCTGTCTCCTGCCTCATCCTTGGAGTGCTGACTGGAGACTTTCTGGAGCTCCACATATCATTAACCTGAGTGTATAAAGCCCTTTCCTGGGGGAAGGAGCATTTGTTTGCTGAGAAGCAGCAGAAACAGGCAGGAAAATCAATTTTACACTGCAAGATTTAGAATTGAATTAAAGAAATCCTTCCTGAAGGCCATGTCAAATAAAGACATCAGCTGTGAGGCGGCTGAGGGAAGTCACAGAGCAAAAATATTCTGCTTTAGGGCTTGGTTTTATTGTCTGAGTGCTCGAGTGGCACTACAGGTGCCGAACATGACGCACACTTTCCTGAGGGGAAAAACATTCCAGTCAAGGCTGCAGTTCCACACACTGTTCAGAGCAGTGGCTGTTTTAGGTATTTTATGGATTTTGTTGGCTAATAAAAGAAAAATGTTATCGGTGTTTATGTTTTGTGGCCAAGCCAAGTTCCCAACTTTACACCCAAGCTGAGGCAGATCCCAGTTCAGACCTACAAAACATCCACCCCTGACCTCAGATAAGTTCCTTACACACCCATGAAGGTGCCCAAACATGGATCATTTACTAATATTAATTCACTGCCTTTTTTAGGGCTCATTTGAGACCCAAGAGCAGCATCCACACGTTGATATTTTGTGTATAACGAGTCAGATAAGCAGAGAAAAAACACCTCATCCATCCTGCGCATCAGTGTGAGCGGGAAAACAAACTGATGGATGAGCCACAAATAAAAACCTTCATTTATCAGCTCGTCTCAAGCCTGGATTTTTTACTTTTTTTCCCCCAAGCTACAAATCTTTGCTGAAAAGAAGCCTTTGATCATCAGCTCAAACCAGAGAGGCCCAACTGGCATTGCCAGCAGTGAAACTGCTCCGGAAGGGCAGCACTTCCAGCCCCTCCTGGCTGAAATCCTGGCTGGGACGGGGAGAGGGGAAGGGCTGGGATGTGAAATCCCGCAGCTGGCCTTGGGAAGGAGCCCCATCCATCAGCTGGGATCACCCTGGGGCTTTTTACTGGGAACCAGAGGGTTAAAAGTGTGTAAAGGTTGGCACTTTTGGCATCCAGAACCAAAACCACTTTTCAGCCCTCCAAAAGAGGACTTGGAATATGGAAAAAACTCCAGGAGATCACAATTTAGGAAACAGAATAAATTTGTGGACAGACAGGTGCCCTGTGTGTGCCAAGAACCTGTTCAGGGATCATTTATTCCTGGATAAGTGCTCATTTCAGGCAGGCCCAGCTTTAGATCATGCTGTGAACCCTCCCCTTACCTCCCACAGCTGCTTTTCCATCTCTGCCCAGGATATTGAGCAGGAAGCTGCCAACTGCTGCCACAGGTTACTGTGGAAGATTCAGAACAGGTGAAAAGAAGGTGTTTGCGTAAATCAAAGCAATTTTATTTGACCTCCAGGGGAGCAGGAGGGGCTGAGAGCAATCCTCATGCAGGGAGCAGGTCTGTGGCTGCTCTCTCAGGGCCGTGCAAGGCCAAGATTCGGGTGAGTTTGGATTCAGGCGCAAATCCAGTGACTTTGCTCAGTCCTTGTTTAATTAATTACCTGCCACTCACTGAAGCTTGAGTTAAAGCCAAGCCCCTTCTCTGCCCTGTGCACACATGGAAATCACCAGCTCTCAGCCAAAAGCTCATTAAAATCTGCCAAGAAAGGTCTTTTTCCTTCACCTTTCATCTAGGATAGAAGTGGCTTCTGTTTTCTCATCTTCCCTTGGAGTCACTCGCCCCAGCCTGGGAATATCTTTGATTGATTATTGCATCTCTCTTCCACCATCTTTTAATTTATTAATGTTTGATTTCTGTCTTGGTAAAGAGAGAAAAAGCCAAATTAAAGCAGGCAGCAGGAGCTCCCCCAGTGACCTGTGAAGGGAACCTGAATTAACCCTTGGAAAGCCCTCACATCTCTCAGGAGAGCTCAGGCTGCTGCTCCCAGCCCTCAAACGGGGGCTGCAAGCTGCGAGTCAGAGCTGGAATCAGAGTGAATGTGTCTGATCAGAGAGATCCCAACAGCCCTCGGCTGCAGGATTTTAGGGGTCACGTGGACAGGAGCACAAGTGTTGGGCCAGCGATGTAAAACAGAGAAGTCTCTGGGTGCTGCTGGGAAGAGAGGAATTTCTGGTGTTTGAGAAGCCAGCGTTTGGCAGGGTGAGTTATTCCTGGGGATGGTGACTCCAGAACTCCCTCAGCCTCTGTTCCCCTGCCCCAGACACCAGGGATGACCCTCAGCCACGCCCTGGCCGGTGCTGGAGCAGGGGCCGGCCTCGTCTCCAAAATTCTCCCTTTGTGATGGCCCACAAGGTTCTGGAGTCACCAAGCTGGAGATCAGGCTTAACATCTTATCCAGACTGTGAAACTTACACCGGTAATTACATTTATTACACTTTCTACAATTGTTAAAATTGTTTAAAAAAAAATTGTTCCTTTATTGCACTTATTACAATTACATTTGGTAATCCATGGATTACCTACAACCCCCAAAACACCCCAGGCCCTCAGGGATGCTCTCCTACCCCCAAAATTGCACAGCACTACCCAAATCCAGGCTGATTTAAGGGGCTGTAGCTGCTCCCAGGCAATGAACAGTGAAAATCACCTTGGAAAAGCCCAGCCACACTTAGGGGTGGTGCAGCATCCCAGAAAAACCCCAGAGCTCCCCAGATCACTGGGATAAATCAGCTCCCAGCCGTGCAGAGGGATTAAATACCCTGGAGAAAGGTGGCAGAGGAACAAATGCAGGTGGGAAGGCTGGATGGGTCGGAATTGCCTGTCCTGGCACTGGTTAGAGATAAAAATGTGGAGATGGGGTGGCAGTGAAGAGATTTTGATGAACAAACCCCAAGGAATATCAAGCTCTTTATAAGGACGCCTTCAAATTGCTGTGAAATACAAACGTCCTTCGAATGCCTTGGAGGCAAAAGTTACATTTCAGTCCCGGAGCAGTTTTTTTTTTCCCAAGGTCAGGAGTCCACAGATGCTCTGAGCCTCCTTTGTTCTCTCCTCCATCTCTAATCACCTTTTTTTAAGCTTTCACGGCTCCCTCAGAACACTTTGGGTGTTAAGCCAGCCCAGATAAGAGAGGGGATAAAATAAAACCGCACTGAAGTGACATTCACACAAATAAGCAAACAAACGGGGGAGGCTGCCACTGCCTCTCTGCTTTATTTCTTTCAGATTGGCTCAGAAAACCAAATGAACTCGGTCTGAGCACAGCAGAATGGGCTCAGTCTCCTTTCATTCCAACCCAAGGGTGTCACATCTCCCTTTGTTGTGCTGCTTCCTCGTGGATTTAAACTGGGATACGATGAACAACCCCCCCCCCCGGGCCTCGCAGGGTGGGCCCTGGCCAC
>VXBT01022076.1:562610-587280 GCA_013400235.1 Oriolus oriolus | reverse complement strand
CCGGGCGCTGCAGGCTGGGTCCTGGCAGATCAATTTGATAGCAAAATGAAGGGTTTGGCTCTCTGCATGAGGAGCAGTGCAGACAGAGCAGGGGGAAATGTAGGTTTTAGGCTGATTTGCATTTCCACAGCCCTAAAATGAAATGTTTTCAGGGGTGCGTTTTCCTGGTGGTGAATAGAGTTGCACAGAGCTCATTCATGGTGGGATATCTGCGGCTTCTCCGCAGAATTAGGAAGAGTCTGAGTGTTTAAAGATACTGAAATTCAGCTGAAAGTCACCTGGAATAACAAATTAAGTGCAAGGAACACTGGAGGCTTTCTGGCAAACCCCACATTATGGTCATGGGGTGGCTGGTCTGGTTTTACCCTGACCCAAAGCAATTAAATCCAGCTTGGGACAAGATTTGGGGGTTTTTTCAAGCAGCCGAAGTGCTCTGCACACAGAGCCCCCACCTCTCCCCTGCTTTTCACCCCTGTTCACTTCTCCTTTATCACCCCCAGAAAAAGGTTCTGAGTCTTGTCCCCCTCGCCAGGGATGAATGCACCTCACAGAGGATCCCTGTGCTCCCATTCCAGCTGGGTTTGAAGCCAGGCTCCTCAGGTGATCCTCATTCCTCATCTTCCTCCGCCTGTGACTGCAGATTTGTCCCTCTGAAGTGGCAGTGAGGCACTGAGGGGTATTAATAGAAGCAAATGATTTTACAAGCTTCACAAAGAGCCGTAAATCAACCCCTTGGAGCTGAATGTTCCCAGCAGTCAGGGGCAGCTCCAGCTGAAAATGAACCTTTTTCCTCAATGGATTTGCTTATGGAGGGTGAAATAACAATTCCAGAACAGAGGCCCTGCAGAGAGAGCTCCAGTGAGGGTTTCTGGCCCTTAAGGTGCAGTCAGGCTCCTGCTTGGAGACTCCTGCTCTTCCTGGGCTCTGGCTGGCCAAGCTCTGGCCAAATTTGTCACCTGCCAAGGCATGGACAAGGTCCTGATGGTGACACCTCCCGTGGGCCAGGGCCAGACCATGAGGGGTTTCTCCCCCTCCAGTGCTAAAAGAGAAGTCATTTTGATGCCTGAGACGGCCACCTGAGAGCAGAGGCTGGACAAGGTTAAGGGGATAAAAGGAGGAGTTTATTTGAAGGGCTCTCAAAGGCCCACCCTGGGCAGTCCAGAGGCTGCGCCCGAGATGGACCCCGGGTCACGGGTTCTTCACGCTTTTATGAGTTCGGTCCATTTGCATATCGGGGTTAATTCTGCAATTATAACCTCAGTTTATAACATAATTACCCCGAATTTGCTCCTCCTCTCAAGGCTTTTAGTTTGCACATTCTGGGGCCTGGGACAATCGAGGTGTCCTTGGAGAGCAAACCCAGCGAGGGTTTGTTGTGTCTGACCAGCGTGCGAGAACAGCAGCTGGCAGGGCACACGGAACTCCAGAGTCACACACCAGGCAGTGCAGGATTTATATTGTAACTTATAAAAGTTAAAACCTAAGGCATCAATTTCCTCTTTCATTATGGTGTAACGCCAAACTCCCATCAGGAAAAGGGCGTTTGGAGTCCCTGGAGTTGATCTGATTCAGGGGAAGGGCCGCATGGGAAGGAAGTGACAGCACAGGGGAGCCCATGGATCAGCCCAACGCAGCCCCGAGATGATTCTGCAGGAAACACCCGCTGGAATTTGTGCCTCCTGAGCAGTGACGAGCCTCTAAACCCTGATGCTCTCACTTACAGCTCAATCTTTGGACGCCCTGTGCCTACCCAAACCCCTCCTGTCTCATTTGTCTCCCGAATCCAGCCCCGCAGGCAGGGCAGGAGCTGGGAGATGAACGGCTGGAACATCCCGGCAGCCGCGGAGTTCTCCCCTTCAACTCCACTTCCTGAGGACAGCAAACACATCCCCGTTCCCATCAGGGCCCTGCTGATGCCCCATTAATCACCAGAGGGGTGGGCAGCCACCGGGAAAGCTGAAACTCCCGTCGCTGCTGCAGGCACGGGGACATCAGGGGACAGTTGGGAGCTTTTTCCCGAATATTAGAATGCAGTCCGTGGCTGGCTGTCAATTAGAGCTCTAATTCCATCTGAAGGGTAACGAAGCTGAGTCTGAGCAGCAAAGGAGTCGAGCAAATTAAGAAATAGGAGTTCAGGCTGACAGGAGGAGGAGGATGGCTTGGAATCCCAATTTCCACAGCCTGGCTGCAGCTCCCAGAGGTTTAAATCTGCTCATGGGGGGGGTTGAGAGCTTCTGGTCCCAAAGTGTTGCTCAGAGAAGGCGGAATGTTTGCAAATGGAGCACCTGGAGGGGCTCTGCCTTCCCCCAGGTCAGGTGATGAACGGAGGATGTCCGGCACGAGGGGCTGCCGGGGCATTCCAGGATGGGCATGGAACGATTCCAGCTCTTTGTGGGGAATTCCAGATGCTTTAATGGCTTTGAACTGACAAAGAGGAGTTCAGGTGGGACATGGGGCAGAAATTCTTCCCTGTGAGGGTGGAAAGGCCCTGGCACAGGCACGAAAACCCTTGGCAGGGGCATTGGAATGGGATGAGCTTTAAGGTCCTTTCCAACCCAAACCACCTCAGAATTCCATTAAAAAAACCCACAAAAACAAACAAAAAAACCGACCCAGCAACAACAATAACAAAAAACCCAAAAAAAACCACCGGAAAAAACCCAAAACAACCTCCCCCCCAAAAACCTCCAACAAATAATAAATCTGAACACTAGGAGGAGGATGCAGATTGTTCTCGGGTTTCTCCTTCCTCCGTCATGTCTGGTGTGGTCCCAGGTCTCACTCGGCTTCAGAAGAGCCCAGACTCCTGTGGCACTGAAGGGCTTGGGAGCTTTGTGAGCAGAAGAGCCCAGAAAGCAGCTCAGGATCACAGAATCAGGGAACGTCCTGAGCTGGGAGGGACCCAAAGGAACCATCGACCCCAACGCAGCAATGGGAAAGTGGGAAAACCGCATTTCCCAATGCCCTGGCTGCGGCTCCACCGGCAGCTCCTGGTTTTCTGGGAACTCCTGGTTTTCTGGGAGCTCCTGGTTTTCTGGGAACTCCTGGTTTTCTGGGAGCTCCTGGTTTTCTGGGAGCTCCTGGTTTTCTGGGAGCTCCTGGTTTTCTGGCTTTATTTACCTAAAAACCCCCAAATCCAGCAGAATGAGCTGCATTTTGCCCTTCAAGGTGCCCCAGTGTCAGGGCTGAGGTGAGCAGACACCTGGACTGAACATCAGCCCTTCCCATCAGATTTCCCAGGCAGTTCCTTTCCCTGGAGCTCAGGGGTGCTCTGGCTCAGCCCTCTCCCCTCCTGAGGAAATCAGGGATATTTCTGCACACAAAGGAAAATCAAGGAGCACAAAGCCTGCCTCAAACACTCCCCAGCGTCTTTATTTTAGAGCAGCTGGAATCCAGTGCCTGTGGAAAACAGGCGGCCGAGAAGCTCCTTTCTATTATCTCCATTATTTCTGTTATTTCCATTATTTCCATTATTTCCATTATTTCCATTATTCCTCTTCTATCTCAGCAGCCTGAAGCACGAAGCTGGAGATGAACAAGTTTCCTCCAATCTCTAATTTTATGGAAAAAAAAAACCAAACGAACCCCAGCCAGATGCAGGTTCCAAAGCTCAGACCCCGATTTTCATTGCAGGGATGAACTCACGGCAGCCCCTGCACTTTCCACCAGCAGAGCCCAAATTAGCTCGGATATTTCACAAACACATTTCTTTTTCCGTGCTTTATGTGCTCCCCATGCTGAGGACTGAACCTTGAATTAATATTTATGAAAAAGCTCTTATTGATGGCAGAAGTACCTGCACCAAGCACAGAATTTCTTGACAAAAGAGGTTTTTTCCTCATATTACCCTTTGCAAATATGTGGCATAAATAATGGAAAGTGGATTAAAGTGTTTACAGCCCCTCAGATAAATTCAGATTCCTGTGTGCAGGAGCCTGGATAATGAAAAGGAATATTAAAATATGAGCAGCAATTCTGGTGATTAACATTTAGTACCAAATAAAGATTGAGATCGCTGAAGGATGTGGAGTCTAATGGGCAAGGCTGACAGTTAATTTAACCGGCAGGAGAACTGCAAATAAGCTTTTACCTCAAATTTATATTATTTTTTTTACATTTTTAGCAGGTATGAGTCCAAGAAGCAAAAATTTAAACCAGAAAAGCAACTTTGATGCCTTGTTTTAAACAGGTTTTGGGATAATAAAAAAGAAAACACATTTTGAACAGGAAATCTGGAATGTTTCACCCGGAATGCTTTACAATTGTTAATTTATTTTGGTCTTTGTGGGCTCTCAGAGAGGTTGCTGGGAGTGAGAATAACTGGGAAATATGGAGATGATGCCTGAGAAGAAAACATCCCATAATAAAACATGTTTTTAAGCAGGAAACACGAGATTTAAGGCAAAGCAGAGCACTTGAAAGGGATGAAAGCAGACCCAGGGAATGGGTCTGGCTGTGGGGCCGCAGCAAAATCTTCCCCAAGGAAATTTCCTTTGGCAGGGAGGGGAGGAAGGGCCTGATCAATATTCTTAGTCAGAGCTGGGTTATTTAATTACGTGGGGCTGAGCTCAGGTTTAACCAGATTTTTTCCGTCTCAGGCTATTAAAAAGCTTTTCCTATAAATATCCCCGAGCCCCGGGGGGGGGGACCCTGCGCTCCCAGCCTCCAATTTCCCCCCAGTCCATCCCAGCAGGAAGTTCTGGAAGCCTCCCTGACCCCATCCTGCAGGGCAGGGGGGTCCTTCCTCGGCTCCCGGCGTCGCAGGGATCCTTTTCCTCCCGGGAATGTGCCGGGGTGCCTGGAACGCTGTCGGGAGCCACTTCGGATAATTGAAACCCTGCCTTAAAAGCATCCAGGGTGCGGAGCCGGGATGCAGGGCCAGGGGTTAATGCAGGGCTGCGGGAGAGCTTTTCATCCTCACGGAGGGACGGAGGCGGTCACTGATTGATTTGTTTGTTTATTTGCTTGGTTTGGCCCCTTAAAAGGGAAAAAAAGCTGTTCCACTACCAGCAACACAATGGAAAGGAAAATCCCTCCAACCCCTCTCTCCGCGCGGCTCTGCTCTCCCCGGCTCATCCCTCTGCCCCTCCCGCGTGTCCCGGAGGCATTCCCGGGGCAGGTGACGGTGGCACAGCCCCAGCCCCGAGCTCGGGGGGTCCCTGGGGTAACAGACCCCAAAATAACCAGAAATCGGGCACTGGGGGCTGGGCTGCTCTGAGCCGACCCGAGCCCCGCTCCCAGAAAGGGAATTCCTGGCGAGGACGGCCCGGGCAGGAGATGGAGCGGGGATGGGCCGTGAGCTTTAATGGGGGAATCCTCTCCTGGCAGGGACTGGGGGGCTCGGGGAAGTTCGGAGGGGCTCAGAGGAGTTCGGGGGGGCTCAGAGGAGTTCGGGGGGGCTCGGGGGAGTTCGGGTGAGCTCTGAGGGAGGAGCTCTGCCTGCGCCTCCTCTGGGGACCTGCCACCAGCCCGGGCAGGGACAGCTGAGCAGCGGCTCCCGAGGCCTTCACCCACTGCCTTTTAAAATGCTCTCCTTTCACTTAAAACTCGTGCTGCCTCCTTAAAAACGTGTTTTAAAGAATCTGCAAGGATTTGATGGGATGTTTTCTGTTCAGGCGTCATGTCCAGTTATTGTCACTCCCAGAAACCTCTCTGAAAGCCCATAAAGACCAAAATAAATTAATAAGTATAAAGCATTCCGGGTGAAACATTCCAGATTTCCTGTTCAAAATGTGTTTTCTTTTTTATTATCGCAAAACCCGTTTAAAACAAGGCATTGAAGTTGCTCCTGAATGACTTCTCTGGTTTAAAGTTTCTCTTCATGCAGCCGAGCACCTGCTCCCTCCAGCCAAGAAAGAAACCTACAGATTTCTGCTTTCGGGGACTCTGACCCTAAACACGCGGGGGATTCCGAGGTGACAGCCGCTCCCTGGGGCCGGGGCCCTGCTCCGTCCCCTGTATTCATGGGCGAGCTTTCCCCGCTGTGCCCATCTGCTCCTAGCCCACGCTCGGTGGCTGGGAATCGCTCTGGGATCCGCACACAAAGCCCTGTGGTCAATCAGAAACTTCCTGCAATTGCGTTTTCCCCACCCCTGCACTGTGCCCGAGCCCAGAGCGAGCCTGGGAGCGCTGCCCTTCCCTCCCTCCCACCTGCTGGGACAGTGGCAGCAGCCCCAGTCCCCTCCCGGGGGACACAGAGCTCGCTCCGTCCCGGGAGCACCCGATGGGGGCACCCAGGAGCCGGGGATGGAAGAGCAGCTCCCTCAGCCCCTCTGGTCACCAGTTCCTCAGGGAAAGACGAGCCCCCAGCAGCGCAGCCTGGAGGAATTTTGTCCGATGGAAAAACACCATAAATTTTAGAGAAAGGAAAAAACCCCTCAGCACCCGGTGGAAAAGGGGATGCAGCTGGTCCGGGATGGAAAAGGGACCCAGGAATGCTCTGCTGGCTTGAATTCCATCCTGTCCCTGTTTTATCGTCGCCCCAAACTGGGAATGGATCTGCCCTGGGCGCTGCCAGCTCTGTCCGGGCCCTGGAGCCTCCCCACGACTCCTCGTGGTCAGCGGCCGAGGGTGACCCAACCGTCTCTGATTTATGGCAGGGAAAAGCTGCTCAAGAAAACACAAAACCCCTGAGCCAGGAGGGCGAGTTTGGGCCTGGCACGGGCTGTGATACCCCGCATGGGGATAACCTGCAGGAACGGGATCTGCTGTGACCCCGTGTGGAGGGAGCTCATTACCAACCCCAGCAGGATCCAGCTCCTTCCGGGGCAATGGGGCTTCATCGCTCTCCTTTCGCCTCCTGAGGAGAGGATCACGGCGTTGTGCGGGCAGGGTTTGGGGTTTATCCCCAGGAACTCGTGGAGCAGAGCAGAGAGTGAGCCCTCAGCCCCCTAAACCAGAGTTCGATGTTCCCGAGGCTGAGCCGTCCCCGTTCCCACAGGGAGCACAGGGGGTGAGGGAGCTGTGAGCACCCTCCACATCCTCCCCTGCACCTCCTGAGACCCTTCTCACCCCAATCACGAGCCCAAAGCTTGGGGCTGGTGGGGAGATGCTCTCCAGAGACAAGGCCTGGGACATCAGCAGCATCCTGTGGGGAGCAGGGCCACCAAAACCTGGAGGATGGGCAGGGCCACCAGACCCTGTAGGACTGAGCAGGGACTGACGCGAAGCCAGAGGGGCTGCAGGACGCCACACAACGTCCCCAGTTGCCATTTCCTGCCCGGTGTAACCACCCGAGCTGCCTCCAGGCAGGGCAGCAGCAGCAGCAGCAGGTGCCTCCGAGCCCTCCTGCCCTGCTCCTCCCCCGCATCAATGTAATTTATTAATGTCGTTATTGGCATTTTATAGATTAATGCCGTTTTACACATCAGTGCCATTTTGCCCCTGCCCTGTGTCTGAGCGCTGCAAGGATCCTGCCGCGAACGAGACAAAGCCGCTCTCGGCTCCCGTCTCTCCGCCTGACGGGAACATTTCCCCGCTGAGAGCCGGGCTCGCCTTCCCCTCGCAGCTCTGGCGGCTCCGTCCTGGCCAGTAGCGAGACGCGGCTCCCACCGATGGATTTGTGCTCAGGATCCTCCCGCATCGATCCCGGAGGGGCCCGGGGGCAGCTGCGCTCTTCAGCTCCGGCCCCGGAGCCTTTGTTGGGGCGGCCGCGGGGGCGGCCGGAGCCGGGCGGGCGCGGGGATGCTCCGGGAGTCGATAAAACCTTCGCAGCTGCCCCCGGCCGGCGCCTGCGGAGGGGAAAGGGGAGATCAGCTGCGCTCTGACCCTCGCAGGGGTCGCTTCTGTCGGGGAGTGAGGCTCAGGGCACGCGAGGCAGGATGCCCGAGGGGAAACAAAGGAGGCTCCCACAGCTGGAGAGGAAAGAAGGAGCTGAGACAGTTCGCTTGAATAAAAAAACCCCCAAAACCCCAAACAAACAAACAAAAAGCCCTACCAAAAAATCCCCCAAAAGCCAACAAAAAAACCCCAAACAAACCAACCCCCCCCCGCCAAGTAAACAGACAAACAAAAAAGCCAACCACACTTTTGTGGGTAGTTTGGTTCTAGAGGTGTGGAAGGTGACAGCAGAGGCATTGCACCCACCAGAGAAGTGATGAGAACTGGCTGCGCACTGCCCACCCCAGAACAACCGGGGTTTCGTTTATTATTATTATATATTACTATTATTATTATTGTCATTACCATTATCCTTATCATCATTATTATCACTATCATTATTACCTTGAATTTTATTCATTTTTGTTTATTATTAAATGATGTCATTTATCTTCAGACTAATTTCGAGACAACTCAGAGGGAAACGACTGTGGAAGGAGAGAATTTGGGGATTAAAATTTGGGGGTTAAAACACAGCCCTCGAATGTCCCCTGAAGGCACCGGCCCATCCCGGCGGCCCCCTCAGCCCAGTTCAGAGATGCTGCTGGGAGTTGTCCCCTCCCTGGGCCCGCGGGACACCAGCGCTGCTCCACGTGTGGCAAAAGGCCCGAGCGCCCCGGAGGAGGAGCAGGGTGGCTGTGCCGGGGATTTACAGGCCGGCAGCGGTGCCAAGGCGAATGTGGGTTACTGTGACACGTGAATCCCCGGAGCGCGAGAGAGGGCACGAAATCCCGGCTGGAGCGGCTGCGAGCCGGGCTGTGCCAGCAGCCTCCAGACGGGAGGAGGATGGAGCGTGCGAGGAGCTGTTCCCACCCTGCCGGAGAAGAGCTGCCCGAAATTCCCGAGCCGAGTGCCAGCAAAACACTGCGGGTGTGCCAGCCCTGACAGGAGAAATCAGAGCAGCTTCTCTGCTTGGAAAACCCGTGCCTGACTGCCTAGCAAGCAGATGGAAATGTTTCCTGGTGGGCAGGGCACGAGACTCTTTCTTTCCTAATTCTCATTTTTTTGTGTCTGTGGAAGGAGTTTAAAGATGCTGATCCCTCACTGAAATCTCATTGAGGCTGAGCGATGAGAAGTGAGTACAGGGAGGTCAGCACCACCAACAGGGTCAGCGGGCACTGAAAAAACCCAGGAATTCTGTGGAATTTGGTGTTTTAGTTAAATCCACCCCACTGCAGAGGCAGCACCCCCAGGGACCTGGTGCAGGCGCAGCACCGAGGTGTCTGTGCCCTTCCGGGTGTTCTGTGGTAAATCTGCAAATGAGCCGGGCCTGGGGCTGTCCCTGGGGCTGGCAGCTCCAGCTTGGAGCTTTTTTAATTGGCATGGTCAGGAATGAATGATTGAATAAATAAATAAACAAATACACAAATACATAAATAAATAAATGTGTGCTTGCTCCCCGCTCCTCTCAGCGAGATTGGATTTCACACCTGGCAATAGCACAGAGTCCCCTGAGGTCTGAGCATGGAAATGTGGGGAAGAGGGAAAGGGAGGGAGGGGGGGAGGGAGGGAGGGAGTGAGCTCAGTGCAGAAGGAGCCCCCTTAAANAAAGAAAGAAAGAAAGAAAGAAAGAAAGAAAGAAAGAAAGAAAGAAAGAAAAAGAAAAAAAAAGAAAAGGAAAGGAAGAAAGAAAGGAAGAAAGAAAGAAAGAAAGAAAGGAAGAAAGAAAGAAAGAAAGAAAGAAAGAAAGAAAGAAAGAAAGAAAGAAAGAAAGAAAGAAAGAAAGAAAGAAAGAAAGAGCACAGAGTGAGTGAAAACAGTGGAAAGTAATGTTGATAAACAGGGCAGAGCTTCTTTCAGGAGGCAGAAGGGAGGGGAGAGGTTTCTGTGCTCACGCACCAGAGGGGGGAAGGAGAAGAAGGGAAGGTCACTGCATGAGCAAGATTGGCCCCAGCCAGAGCATCTCCGAGTGCTCAGAGAGGTAAAGCAGGAGTTCTGCAGGAAAACACACAAAAAAACCCAATAAACACTGCAAATAAACAATAAACACTGCAAATAAATAATAAACACAGGAAATAAATAATAAACACAGGAAATAAAGCTAGAGGCACGAACTGGGGCACAAACTCCTGTCCAGAGACACCTCTGAGCAGGGCAGAGCTCGCTCAGAGCTCGCTCAGAGCTCTGGCCCTGGATTTAGGATTGTTTGCTGCCAGAGTCTCCCCAGAGCAGAAATCCAGAGATGTGCCTGGAGGAAGGCCAGGAGAAGGGAAAAGAGAGGAAAAGGGAGCAATCTTCCCCTTCCAGAGGGGTTTAGCCCAGACTGATGTCACAGATTGATGTAGCTCCAAGTTTGATGTCACAGCCCTGTTCCAGCTGCTCTTGGAGGCACTGAAAGAAGACTTTTGCTGCTCTTAGAGGCCTTGAAAGGCTTTTTCTCCTTCCTGGACTCCGAGATGTGGGGCTGCTGTGAACCTTGTGGGTTTGGGCATTTTCCTTGAGGCCTTCCCATGACCCAGCCTTTGGGATCAGTCGCACAGGGAGGTTTGAGGTACTTCAGTTTACCCCAAGGACGTTGTGCCATCAATGCCGCCAGGCCCAAGGCTTTCATTACCATTGGCTCTGCAAAACTGAGCTCATCTAATGCTGAATCTGAGCTGTTCCTAATCCCAGCTCAAGCTTTGCTCTTTAGGGTCAGTGCAGGGGGATCTGTAAATGTTAATGGCCAGAAACCATCCACGGGAAGGGAAAAGGCCCAAGGAACTGGATTCAGCCACCAGGAAAAAAAGATCTTTATTGTTGTTTGCATCACCTGCTTTTCCTGGACCATTTAATCCTTTCATTGTTCACCTTTAATTAATATCTTATTAATTTCTCTGTGTGTTAATAGCAGCTCCCTAGTCCAGCAGGACACTTCTCTGTGTCTGGAGGACTCTGCACCCTGTGAGGTCTTTTCCCCAGTGGGGTTGATGGGGAAAATGAGGAAGAAATGGGATTTGTGGTCTGCAATGCCCCAGCACAGCAATAAAAGCTGCTTCGGGATCATTGTGGCCATGAGGGACCAGCGCTCAGCACCTGGCTTTCAATTTAACCCCCAAAAATCTCTTCAGCCCTATTCCCAAAGTCCTTCCGGAAATAAATGGGAGCTCTTGCTCAAGGACACAGTGCCTGAGGAAGGGGACAAATCATTCACACTTGAGTTTGTTTTTCTCTAAAATAATACGAAATTAAAATTCTGAAGGGTTCAATACAACAACCCCCCCCCCCCCCCCATTCCTCATAATATTCCTGTTAAGCTCCACACCCATTTTCCCTTTGAAAAAATCCCCAACCCTGCACACTGTGCTGCAAAATTCAGTGTAATGGAATGCTTTCCACGGGAAGGAAATAGCCCGGGATCCAGGTGGGAAATGTTCCTGGCAAGTCACAGGCCATGGCACATTTGGTGAGAGATCTACATTAATAAATTGCTGCCCAAGGAATGCAAAGCAGGGCAGGAAATCCGGGTTTTTGTGGTGGGGCTGGGATTGTCTCAGGATCCAGGCACCTGGATCATCGTGTCTTGGGGAAAGGAGGGTCTGGGGCTGTGGGTGCTCCTCAGTTTGTGCCCTCAGCTCTTTATTTTTAATTTTATTATTCCGGCTCAGATCACTTCTGGTGCTGCATTTCCATGCACAAAAAAAGCCATCTTTTCTCTTTGCTGCATTTCCATGCACAAAAAAAGCCATTTTTTCTCCTATCAGCCACGTGGAAGGAGCATCCCTCGTTTGTCAGGACATGAAAAAAATGAGGCCACGATTTCCCAGTCTCCACAAGCTCCTCAAGAACAAATTTTTCTCCAGCTAAAATGGATAAAATAAGTGCAGAGCAACCCTGGTGTCTGGTCCCCGGAGTTTAAAGCTTCATGTCTTGAAAAACAAAGGATCTATTTTTGGATCAGCGTCTCAGAACTGTTCTTTGCATTCCGTGGAAGCGCGATCCGTTCTCCATTACCATTCATTATGACTCCAGCCCATCCTCCCCCAGCCATCCATCAGCACCCAGGGCAGCCTCCACAGCTCTCTCCTGGTTCCCGGGCGCCCCTGGAATGCGCAGCAGCCCCGCTCAGCTCCGGGAGCTCTCCCCATTTCCCGGGGATGAAATGCAAAACCCCCTCCTGCAGCGGGGATTTCGGGACATCCCCTCGCCCCCAGCACGGCTCTGCCTCTCCTCTGGAACCAGCGTTCCCTGGAATTCCCGCGAGCGTTTCCCGGGCCCTGCCGGGGTTTGCGGAGGGGGAGCGCGGGCAGAGCCCGGGGAGCGGCGCGGCGGAGCCGGGGGGAGGCAGCGGGGCCGGGCGGGGCTCGGCAGCAGCGGCGGAGTTTGGGAGGAGAAGCCGCGCGCAGACGGAGCTGCTGAGTCACGGCAGCGCTTCAGGCACAGGGAGAGGGGGGAATGATCCTTCCATCCGTGCAGAGAGAGAGGGAAGGGATGGTCCCACACCCATCCTTAACCAGAGGAGGAGTGACCCCAAAAATGAGAGAGAAAGGAGCGACCCCACATCCCCCCACAGGGACAGCAACACCCAGGAATGCAGAAAGGAATCGAGGCATTTAGTGCTGTTTAAGTTGTCCCTTAACCTGGGGAAATCCTTTTTTTTCTCTCCTACTACAGAGAAAACCAGGTTATATTTATGTTTTTATTTATTTAAACATAAATTGCTTTAAAATATCCTGATAGAAAGAGGTGGGGAAATGGGGAGATCAACCCCTGACGAAAAGGGAGCTCCTCCAGTGCCTCACAGGTGGGGAAATAAAAATTCCCTATCCCAGCAAAAGCTGCTGGGCAAAGCCTCAGGTCAGGGCTGAGGGCCGAACCCCTCCCAGGACGGATTTTTCCTTCATGGGCTTCTCTGATTCTTGGATTTGTGCAGAACAGTTTGTTTGCCAGCACATTTAAATCCTGCTTTTCAACCTTAAACACCCAAATTGCTCCAAAATGCCCCAGCCTGAACCAAAGGCAATGAACCCTCCCAGAGCTGCTCCCGAATTACCTGTGGCAAGCGGGGATTGGGCTCTGAGAGGGAAAACTGCCCTGGAAAGGGAAAGGGAACGTTCCTGGGAGGGGTTAATAAAGGGGTGGGAAACAGGAGTGGGCCCCAACCAAAGGCCAGGGATGACCAGCAGGATCCCTGGCCGGGATTTTACACCTGGATTTGGTCAGTCCCTCACCCCCTGAGATTTCCATGGAGAGCAGGAGATCTGGGGTGTGCAAAGGGAAATATTTCACTTGGGAAATGCATCTCTGAGCGCCCTGGGTTGGGAGGGGGCTTTGACAGCCCAGAGCCTGATTATCCCAAAAATGTAGATGTCCTGAAAGTATAAGTATCCTGAAAATACAGATTTCCTGATAATGAAGATATCCTGAAATTACAGATATCCTGAAAATATAGGTGTCCTGAAAATACAGATATCCTGAAAATATCCTGAAATACAGAGGGAAAAAAAAATTCACACTCTTCAGAGGGAGAAACGTGCCGCTCTCCAGCATGAAAGCAAAGGAAGGAGAGCTCAAGGAGAGCCTTTCCAGCGCTGCCGAGGCCGGGCCGTGCTGGAGGGGCTCCATCTCCAGCCCCAAGGGAGAGCCGTGCTCGGCTGGGGGGAGCGGGGCTGCCGCAGCCGCGGGATCCCGGCACCAGCGCGGGGCTCTCCCCAGCCCCTCCCCGTCCCCGCCGAGCTCACTCGGGGTTTATTTAGACACAAACATTTCAAAAGCACAGGCAGGGTCAGGGTTTTTTTCTCCTTGGCCTCTGGGACCGATTGATTGCTGCCCTGAAAGAGAAATTCTTGCTCACGGATATCCCTGAGCCGCTGCAGGGCAGCAGCTGGGGCTGAAATCCAGCCCCTCCACAGAATTCTGTCATGGAGCTGCTCCAGCCCTGCCTCCACTGCCTTCCCATTCCACTCCCGACACCTTCATCCCAATTAAAAGATATTTCTCATGTGAAAATCCATGAGTGAAGATCAGATCTGGCACGCAGAGCGTTTCCTTTCCCTGGTTAAAGGAGGTAACTCAGTTCCTGTGAGGGGGAAAATCATCTGAAAGGATTCCAGCCCTTCCTGCAGATGGCAATGAAAGAAAAGCTGTTCTTGGCGTGCGGATTTTCATGCTAAAAGGGGATTTTCTCGGGCCTGGTGTGTGTGTCAGTCAGTTTGGGCTGTGTCAGCACAGCTCCAGGCCGGAGGCAGCAGTGGAGTGACCTGGGGGGACAATCCCAGTGGCACCAGTGACAAAGGAAATGTTTCCAACCATCCCACCCAGCTCCTCTTTCTGCATGGGAAAAGGTCTGCGATTGAGGGAAGCACCAAGGAAAGAGGATAGGGATTCCTCCAGACAATAAATCAACAGCAGTGAGAAGTTTCCCTAAATATTCCTGTAACTGAAGGCAGCAGAGAGGTGGAGAACATTAAAATCTAACGAATGCACCACACAATAAGCAAATGATTTTGCTGGGTGCTGAGCAGTGGAATTATCACCTGAGCAGCCCCAGGGGCAGCTGCTGGGCTGGGAATGCAGGAAAATGGAGCAGGAATTCCTTGGGACCAACGCGAAGCTTTCCCGAACCTGGATTTTAAGTGTAAATTTTGTCATTTAAGTATAATTTTGTATTTCAAGTATAAATTTTCCGTGCTGTATTTTCTGCTGTGAAGTACCAAGATATTCATTGCTGCTTCCGAGGGGAGCAGTGGGGATGGTGTAACAAAGTCACCAAAATATTCAGGAGAAGGGAATTTTGATTTTTTTAAACACAGATTGATTTTAGGGAGCCGGGGACCCTTAGGGATCATTTTTGTCGGGAGCTGTGCAGTGCTCAGGGGGTTCCACGAGCAAATATTGCCCAGGGCAGCACCTCCCCTGTGGGACCGGGCAGGGTCAGAGGGTGGTGCCGGAGGGGGAGGGAGAAGGGGAATTTCTTCCAAAGAAAAATCACTGGGATTGTGGATTCACCTGATAAATCCAGAAATAATTGGCTGCTCCATCCCTGGGAGTGCCCAAGGCCGGGTTGGAGCACCCTAGGGCAGCGGGAGGTGTCCCTGCCACGGCAGGGGTGGGATCGGATGGGATTTAAGGTCCCTTCAACCCAAACCATTCCAGGATTCCGTGACTGTGCTGGGGGGACGAAGGTGACACCAAGGCTCACCCAGAGCCGAGCATTTCACACCCGAGTGGTTTCCATTACCGAGGGGTGATAAGGAAGGTAAACAACCCCTCCCTTATCTGGTGGCGCTGCTCAGAGCAGCTCCAGAGCATCCCAGCTCCAGCAGCGCCCTTATCTCCCCAGGAAACGCCGGGGGATCCAGGGAATGGTTCCAGAGGGGGAAAGAGGGGCCACGTTCCACCCGTGGGACCTCACGGCTGCATTCAAGGTTTTAATAACAAGGATTGCAGTTGCTGAGACAGGAGCAGCTCAGAGAGGGATTCCAGAGTCCCACAGGGCTGCACCAGGAGCATCAAAAAGAGAATCCCAGAATTCCAGGCTGGTTTGGGTGGGAAGGGACCTTAAAGCCCATCCCATCCCATCCCATCCCATCCCATCCCATCCCATCCCATCCCACCCCTACCATGGGCAGGGACACCTCCCACCATCCCAGGCTGCTCCAACCCGGCCTTGGATCTTCCAGGGATTTCGGGGCAGCCACAGCTGCTCTGGGGATTCAATCCCAGCCCCTACCCACCCTCACAGGGAAGGATTTCTTCCCAAAATCCCATCTAAACTTACAGCTGCAGGGTCTATTCCCAAATAAAGCAAATGGAAGCGTCTCCCTGAAATGAGTGGAGCGCCACTAATTTTGATTTTAAGTTGGTTTTCTTTAGATTAATTAGTGAAATGAGGGAAGGAAGGTGGGGAAAGTGTGGTGTGTCCTGGCCAGATCCTCATCCCAGCCTGGCTTGGAAAGGCAGATTCCTTCCTTTCCCTGTCCTCAGGAGGCCGAGGAGCCGCTCCTTCCGTGCCGTCCCGATACCCCCACCCTGTGCAGGGCTGCTCTCATTTGCTCTCTGCCGGGAGCAGCCACCCCCGGGAGCTCCTTCTCCCTGCAGAGGGCATCGAGCTGCCCCTCACTGCCCTGGGATGAGCAGGGAGTGTCCCAGTCCCCAGTGCCAGTCCCGCTCCTGACCCGGAATGACGCCTCGCTCCCTCCCTGCAGGGGATTTTGTGGGGGATTTTGTATCCCTGCATTCCCCGAGCCGTGTGCGGGAGCATTCCACACCTGCCCGTGGGAGCAGAGGAGGGAATTTCATCTGGGAAAGCCTCTGCACGGGGGGGAACTCGTTAAGGAGCCTCACGCGTGGCCAGATGGGATTTGTGCCAGATCTGTCCCCCCGGCGGGGAACGATGTGGGAAAGGGGCAGGAAAATCCCAGGGAGTTCTCGGCAGCTGCCCCAGGCTGACTTTGGGGATTCATCCACGGAATTCCACCCAAAGGAGGAGCTGGATAAGGCACTGCCCGGGCTCTGCTGAGCTGGATGATCCGAACCTGCCCAGGGGAGCGGGGGATCCAGGGAAAACCACGATCTGGGGAAAACCACGATCCGGGGAAAACCACGATCTGGGGAAAACCACGATCCGGGGAAAGCCACGATCCGGGGAAAACCATGATCCAGGGAAAACCACGATCTGGGGAAAACCACGATCCAGGGAAAACCACGATCCAGGGAGAGGGCGGGATGTGACCAGGGCCAGCCCGGGCGGGGCCGCAGCACGAGCTCTGTGTCCTTTGTGGAATTAGAACCACGGGACACGGCCAAAACAGGGAGAAACGGTGAAATCTGGGGGGACTGGGAGGGGAAAGCAGCACGTGGGGAACGGGGATGGTTCTGGCTCTGGGATCGCGCTGAAACAGGGAACAATCAGCAGGAAAAGCCGCGGGAATGGGTTTGTTTCCACCCCGGCCGCTGGTGAGGGTGGGCAGGAGCTGGCAGGCAGAGACTCGGGAGGAGGGGATGCAGCAAGGAGCAGATTCAGAAGAAATGAGATTGTTGGCCAAAGCCTTCCCTCATGCTCCGCAAACACCCGATAATTCCATCGGACGTTTGGGACAATCAGGGATCAGCTGGGGGAGTTCTGTTTGCGTCCCTTTGTAGCTCCAAACCCCACACCCGCGAGAATTCCAGCCCCAGGCTGCCCTGCCAAAGCCAGGAACAGCTCCAGGGCCGGTGCAGGATGTGCTGACCTTGAGATTTAGAAGTGATGGTTTTAAAATTCATTTCTCAAAGTCTTTTCGGGATGCAGTTCATTGACAAGGAGTCAGGTAATGAGGGACAGGGTCAGTCTGGGGCTTGGAATTAAAAAGAAAGGAATGCAGGAAACTCATCCATAGTCTTGTGGCGTCACTGGCACCACAGCCCCACTGGAGGTCACCTGGAATTCTCAACACCTGGAATTCTGTATTTTGGGATGTTTTCTACCCCTGGAGGTCCTTCCCACACTCCCTTTCCATGGAGATTTTAAGGAATTCTGTGGTGAACGTGCTGGTGGAGGATCCATCACTCAAAGCCGAGAGAAGGCTCCAGGACTCTGGTGAATTTCATCATTTCAGGGAATGCAGAATTGCATTTGATGCTGGCAAATTCAGAAAAGCACGTTTTGATGGCCTTTCCTTGCATCCCAAATGGGAAACAAGCTCCTGCTTTATGACAGACGTGGAGTCTCTGAGCTAATCCAATGAGCAGCTGCCCAGAACAGGCACTGATTTAAAAAACAAAAGAATGAGCACTAAAATTACCTCTGGTTTTGCCATTTTAAAATCAGATTATGGGATAATTTCAGGATTGCCACAGGCAGCTCCCTGTGATCATCCCTGTCCCTCAGGATTCATGGCTCTCCCGGGCTGTCCTGGGTTTATGTCCTGGCTGTTCCAGCTTTGACTCGGTGCAAGTTCACACAAATTCTTTTAAAGTTGTTTAAAAACTTCTGATTTTTACCCCAGCTGAGGACTCTGAGACAAAAAAAGGGAGACTCCCAGCTCCGGTTTAATCAAGACTTGAAGAAGCTGCGTGTGTTTTTCGCTAATAACATGAGTTTAAAAATACATCACTGAAATTATTGATTTTCTTGCTGGGAGTCTCTGCATGATTAGATTTGATTTGTATTTATTGCTTCCCTCCTAATCAGCTTACGGTTGCTTCTGCTAAGAATGTTCTTTGGATGTTAAGAGAACAAGACCGGAGGAATTAAAGTGAAATTCCAGCCAAAACCAGCTCAGGTTTTTGTACCAAGCTTGCCCAGGCTCCTCTGAGCTCTTGGGCCAAAGGGATCATTAATATTATTAAATTCTCTTTTTTTTCCACAATAAAGCACGAGGTGAAGCCTCCAAGCAGCTCTGCTTGAACGGGCCCTTCTTTCTTAATTTCGTTGGGGAACTTTCTCACCTGAAAAAACCTTTCCAGCTCTGCTGGAGGTCTGCATCAGGAAAATAAATGACATTTACAGCCAGCATCTCCGTGAGAACCGGGCCTCGGAGGGCTCAGCAGCGGGGGGGACTCTTCCTTCAGCACCAATTAAAAAGAAAAATCCGGAGCTGTGCCCGCTCGGCGGCCTCGCCTCGCTGCCTGCGCAGAGCAGTCAGAGCTCGGCGGGAGCGCAATTAACGCAATTAACGCAGCCACAAACGAGACTGGCGGCAGAGGGGTTTCCTTCATGTCAGACATCGGCACTGCCCGGCTTTGAGCGCATTTCTCCCGCCGCTGGTGGAAACCGGTGAGGGGAAGGGAGAGAAGGGAAATGTCCCCGAGCCGCCGCTGCCGCTCCCGGCGGGGTCAGGGCTGCGGGGGGGGCAGGGAGGGGGACACGGACCCGCCTGGAGCGGCTGAGCCCCCACGGAAACACCGAGAGCTCGCATCCATCACCAGGAGCTGCTGCAGAGCGGGGCTGGGCATCCCGGAGATCCTGGGAGACCGGGAATGACGGAGGGTTTGGGTTGGGAGGGACATTAAAGAGCATTTCATCCCATGGGCAGGGACACCTCCCACTGCCCCAGGGTGCTCCAGCCCGGCCTGGGACACTGCCAGGGATCCGGGGGCAGCCACAGCTCCTCTGGGAATTCCATCCCCACCCTCCCAGGGAAGGATTTCACCCCAAATTCCATCCAGATCTACAGCTCCAGGGTCTATTCCCAAATAAAGCAAATGTAGGCATCTCCCTGAAATTAGGGGAGCAGCACTTATTTAAAATTTTGTTTTAAATTTTGGTTTTATGTTGGTTATGAATTTGTTTTTAATTTTGGTTTTAAATTTGTTTTTAATTCTGGCTTTAAATTTGATTTTCATTTTGGTTTTAAATTTGATTTTAATTTTGATTTTAAATCCACTTTCAATTTAGCCAAGAGCTCCCCAGCTTCCGAGCCTGGACACGACCCCAAGCTCTGAGCTCCATTTACCCCACCAGCAGTTTTGCTGTGTCAAAATCCACCAGTTCCAGAGTTTTCAGGATATTCAGGATATCTTGAGCACGCCAGTCTGGAGAGGAGATAATTTGGACAAACTGATCCCAGATCTCAGGGCTGTTGCGCACCAGCCCCAGCAGTGGGATTGCCCCGTCCAGCTGCTGCCAATGCATTGAAAAATTGGACTTTTCTCCCAGTAATTCCCATGATTGTTGCTAGCAGGACACAAGCAAGTGCCAACAAATGCGGAAGTTGCTGTTGTTGTGGCTGACTCCCTCTAATTTCCAACCTGCTGGAATTTCTCTCCTTTCTTTCCTGGGAAGCAACACCCTAAAAATAACTTTGCCCTGTGGCAGCGCCACCGTGGGGGACGCAGAGCTCCAGGAAAAATGGTCAGAAAAGGCACAACTGCGGCCACTTCTCAAAGCGATATTTTTAGAAAGGGAAGGCTGCAAAAAACCCCTCTGCAAACGAGGTAGGCAGAGCTATTTCTGATGGCTCTCTCACCAGGAGATCACTACCCTGACCTGGATTTGTATTTTTCCGGGTGCCAGTTTTCAGCTGGAGGCATCAGAAGGCTCCCGTGGGGAAGGGAGCGGAGAGCCTCAGCGCAGGGCAGTGAGGGACGGATCCACGCTGCTTCCCCTGCTCCTCACCCAGGACGGTTAAATCCGAGTTTTCCGAGGCTCAGAGCTGACCCTTGGCAGCGTTTTGTGCCTGAATCCTGCAGCTGGTGGTGCAGAAGAAAGGAAATGGAGGCTCAGAGGATTCCCTGGAGTTCGTTCTTTTCCTTGAATAACTGGGAGCTTGTTCTGCCTCTGTGTCGTTAACCTTCACCTCCAAACTCTTCCTGCCTGGAAAAAGCTGCTCCAGGCACTCTCCTTTCTCCCCTGTCAGGTTTTGGCTTCTCTGACACCAGGATCGACAAAGGAATTCTCTGGTGGGAGCCAAGTTTTCCAATATCTGTCCAGGGAACGAGGCCATCGCTCCAGAAGTGTCACTGAGAAGGGTCACAGGTCATTTGTGTGCTGAATCGGCTCTTGAAGCTGAAGGAGGGCAGGGATGGATGGGATATTGGGAAGGAATTCCTGGCTGGGAGGGTGGGGAGGGGCTGGGATGGAATTCCCAGAGCAGCTGTGGCTGCCCCTGGATCCCTGGAAGTGCCCAAGGCCGGGCTGGAGCACCCTGGGACAGTGGGAGGTGTCCCTGGGCATGGCAGGGGTGGGATTAGAGGATTTTTAAGGTCCCTTCCCACCCAAACCATTCCAGGATCCTGTGATTCCATGATTCTCATGACAAGCTCATCACAGTTCTATAATTAACTGATTAAAGGGCAGTTAAAAGAAGCCATGGAAAGGGATTCAACACCCAGTTAAGGAGCACAGACAGAGCTCCTGCTGGCCAAGGATTCCAAAAGTTGCTGGAATTTATTGGTGGAAAATCAAAGCCGTGAATATCAGGGAGCTGGAGGCACAAGATCTCCCTGTCCCCGTCACCCTGTCCCTGCTATCCCAAACAACAGCGCACAGAGCTGCAGGAGTCTGCTTGAACACATTTCTAGTATTTCTATTATTAATCAGCAGGCTCCGGGCTAAGCCCTTGATGCAATAATTCAGCATCCTGCTCCGCCGTGAGTTCCTCCAGATTAAAGAAGTGGCCCCTGGAACCGCAGCAGGAGGCAGCCTGGAAAGAGAACATCCCACTGCAGGAGTTACAACATCAGTGTGCAGTGCGGGGCTTGGAAAATGCACGGAAAACACCCCAGAAAAACGTGGGCGGTCTGGGAAAAGTTTCATTCTCTGAAGTGAGCAAATGCCTGAAATGTGTCTGGAGCTGGGAAATGATTCCTAGTGCTGACACTGCAGGAATTGCAGGGTGAGCGTTGAACAAGGCCAGGCTGGATGGGCTGGGAGCCACCTGGGCCAGAGGGGTGGGATGGGATGGGATGGGATGGGATGGGATGGGATGGGATTGAAGGTCTCTTCCAACCCAAACCATTCCGTCGTTCCATGAACGGCTCTTGCAGCAGATCAATCCAGGAAGGTGAAAGCAGCAATGAGCTCGGTGATGATTTGTAGGAATTTGCAAGAAATGTTCCTTCACTGGTCAGTGGAATGAAAATTCTGCCTCAGGGCTGGGCTTTCAGGAATATTTCACCCTCAAATGCGACATGGAGTGTTTCTGCATGAAGGAAATAACCCAGGTGTCTGGCAGGGCTTGATTTAAGGTCCTGGGGCACCTCAGCCGGCTCAGAGGGAAGGATGAAAAGTGGGAAAACACTGCTGTGTTCCAGCTCTGCCCTGGGAGAGCCCATTTTTGAGCAGAAATAAAATGAACACATCAATTTTTCAGAGCACGGGCGCTGCCCAGCAGGACCTTGGTGTTTGTGCTGTGACATCAAGCAGTGACTTCCCCAGCTCAGCACAGGCTCCCCGCCCTCCCAGCAGCACAGAGGGGAAATGGAATCCTGGAATGTTTTGGGTTGGAAAGGACCTTAAAGACCGTCCCATTCCAACCCCAAAATGCCCAGGGCTCAGTCCCTCCCCTCCATCCCCTTCCCTCTTTGCTTCAAACCTCCCTGAGGATGCTGAAGATCATTTGTGAACAGGATAATCCATTATCAACCCACTCACCCCAAAACTGACCCTTCAGATCTCAAGATCCTGAAAAAAATGACAAGGAAGAAGTAAATCCTGTTAAAATTCCAGGGAGGAGGGATGAGGACACCAGCCCTGCTCGGCCCTGGGCTGTCCTGCCCTGAGCTGGGCACTCCTGGGCTTCCTTAGGGATGAAATCCCTTTTCAAGGAGCATCCAGCAGTCCAGGGCGAGGCCCTTGGTCCCTAAATCCCATTTTTCCTCCCTGGCTGTGGCTGTTTAAATGCCTCAGGACACAGCCTCAGCTGGGCTGAAATGTCCGTCCTCGCTCTCCTGGCGCAGCTGGAACGAGACCAATTTCTGGCAGCTGCTGTCCTGGGGCATTTCTGATGTGAGTTTGGGGTGACCCCACAGGACATTGGGGGCTCCAGGGGCACAGATGGGTGCGAATCCTGCGGCTTGGACAGTCACACCCAGTTCTGCGTGGTGGGGATGTACAAATGGGCCAAATCCCGATTTCCTGGCTCCTTTTTCTCTCTGACAAAATGCCATCTGATGTCGCTGTTCGCCCTCCTTGCATGGGTGTCACTAACACCTATTTAGGCTTGGATTACTTAAACCTAAACCAGGCTTATGTTAAAAACCGACCAAGACAAACCCCCTTGAAGCTGATTAATAATCTTTGATAGTTCCAGCCACGTTGCACTGCCTGCCCCGTGCCTTCATTCTGCTGCCTCTTTGTACTGTAAAAACCCCGCCCAAACCCCCCTTTTATTCCTCCCGGCTGATTCAATATTTTTTTAATATATTCAAATTAATTCATTATCCTTGGCTGTGTTTTGATCTCCTTTCCCCGGGAGCAGCCAGGCTGTTGTGCTGCTCCACCTTCTGCATTCTCTTTCCTTTTTCCTTGTTTTCTGAGGAAGCTCGGCCTCACCCTGCCGTCCCTGCAGGTTTGTCAATAGTGGATAATCAACATTAAATCGATGCTGCTGCTCTCCCTTTCCATGGGAGTGTTCGTTCCTCCCCTCCTGCCTCAGCCCTGAGACATCAGCTCTGCTCTGAGGTAGCAGCTCTTGTTTGGTCAACTTTGAGGCAAAAAAAGTTCTCTTTAAGCAGAAATATCAGCCTGCATTCCGAATCTCCAGAGCAGAGATGGACAGAAAGGGAGAAGGGATTAATTACTCATCAGAAATGAGGGAACATCTCAGACTGATTTCCCTGACTCACTTTAACCTTCAAATCCCCTTCAGGATAACGTAGCAGGAGCCCTGTCCCCCTGCATCTGATTAGAGATCAGGAATTCTCATTGCAAGGCTCTGTCTCCAATTAAAAAAATGAGTTTTATTTCCGAATTTCTGCACTAAACACCTCTGTGAACGCAAACTTTTCATCCTCTAAATATCCTGATTTTTAAAGCAATCCATGTATAGATATGGGATGTATTGTGTTCCATGAGAGTTTGCATTGCTTGGTATCACTATTGAATAAATAAATCAAGCCTGGCGCTGCTTGATTATAAAGCAACAATTTATTTTGCGTAGGGGTAAATGGATTTCAAACACTGAGGTGTTTAAGGAGAGGGAGTTTCATTACAAACTTCCATCTGCCACTCCTTGTTTTCAGCAGATTAAAAGGATAATAAAAGCTGCCAAGCACCTCTGTTAACCGTGTGTTTCCTGATACAGTGAGTTTTCCTTATGGATAAAACCATGATCTGTTCCCCTCTCCCAGTCTTTATTATCAGGGGAAAAAACCCATTAACAAACCAGATCATAATGCATCTTTCACCCTAAAAAGAAACAAAATGCAGTGCCCCGATAGCAGTGATTTTATTCTGACTCCCAGTGAAATCCGAAGGGGTTTGCGCCCATGGCGAAAACTTTTAGCAAAATTAATGAAGCAGGTTTAGAGTCCGTGATTGCTTCATTAGCATAAAATCCTCGTCCTGTGTGGATAATCTGGACCTCCAGAGGTGAACCAGTGGCTGGAGCTGCCCGTGTCCGGAAGCACAGCCCGGCAGATCCGAGTTGTGCTCTGACTGCAGTGCTGCAGTCCTATGACAGCATCATATTAATGAGCCAGCAGAGGTGCGAGGCTCCATGTGCTCAGCGAAGTTTAACCCCGTCCCTCAGACTTCCCCAACTCTCCCCAGCCGTGCACATCCCACCGGGAGCTGTCTGGGTGGCCCGGGCCAGAGGCACCTGGGCAGTTTGTGAGCAGAGTTTTGCCTTTCACGAGATCAGCTGCTTAAAAATTCAGGCTGTGAGCACAGGCAGAGCCCTCTCAGCACCTTCTGAGGGAGGAGTTAACTCTCCCCCCTCAGCATCCCTCTGCTTTTCCATGCGAGCTGTGGCACGGATTTTTCTAGCACCAGCAGTTTTGGGGTTTTGGGGGAGGTTTTGGTTGTTTTATTTTTTTTCTCTTTACAGTTTACTAATCCATTTCCTCCGCAGCTGTAATCCCTCCAGGAGGAGCCGAGAGCCTGGCTGGCAGCCAGGCACTGTCATGAAGCCCATACAAAGTCTATTTTCCCCCATAAACGTAATTTCTAACAAGGTTTCAAAGAATTTATTATTCATTGTGAGCAATGCACCAAGCGTTGGATCAAAGCGGGCGGGTGGGAGGACAAGAGAAGGGAGGAGAGGAAGGGAGAAAGAGAGGAAGAAAAGCACCAAGAGCAAGGATTTGGGATGCCGAGGGTCTCCCAAACTCTTGCTGACAGCCCGGCTGCTCCAGGGCTTTCCCCCGCTCCTCCCGCAGAGCCGCCGGAGCCGGCGCGGGGAGCGCTCGGTGCCGCAGAGCCCCGGCGAGCGCCCGCCTCCCCCCCCCG
>VXBT01022076.1:547948-561838 GCA_013400235.1 Oriolus oriolus | reverse complement strand
GGGGCTATAAAAGGGGCGGCGGCGGCCGGAGCAGCCCCGCACCGCCGCCCCCAGCGCCCCACCATGAGCTACACCATGGAGCCCCTGGGCAACCCCTCGTACCGCCGGGTGACCGAGACCCGCGCCACCTACAGCCGCGCCAGCGCGTCCCCGTCCAGCGGCTTCCGCTCGCAGTCGTGGTCGCGGGGCTCGGGCAGCACCGTGTCCTCGTCCTACAAGCGCCCCAACCTGGGCGGCCCGCGGGCCGCCTACGGCTCCACGGTGCTGAGCTCGGCCGAGAGCCTGGACGTGAGCCAGTCCTCGCTGCTCAACGGCGCGGCCGAGCTCAAGCTGAGCCGCTCCAACGAGAAGGAGCAGTTGCAGGGGCTCAACGACCGCTTCGCCGGCTACATCGAGAAGGTGCATTACCTGGAGCAGCAGAACAAGGAGATCGAGGCGGAGCTGGCGGCGCTGCGGCAGAAACACGCCGGGCGGGCGCAGCTGAGCGACGCCTACGAGCAGGAGCTGCGAGAGCTGCGCGGGGCCCTGGAGCAGGTGAGCCACGAGAAGGCGCAGATCCAGCTGGACTCGGAGCACATCGAGGAGGACATCCAGCGCCTGCGGGAGCGCTTCGAGGATGAGGCGCGGCTGCGCGACGAGACGGAGGCGACGATCCGCGCCCTGCGCAAGGAGATGGAGGAGGCCTCGCTGATGCGCGCCGAGCTGGACAAGAAGGTGCAGTCGCTGCAGGACGAGGTGGCCTTCCTGAGGGGCAACCACGAGGAGGAGGTGGCCGAGCTGCTGGCGCAGCTGCAGGCGTCCCACGCCACCGTGGAGAGGAAGGACTACCTGAAGACAGACCTGACGACGGCGCTGAAGGAGATCCGCGCCCAGCTCGAGTGCCAGTCCGACCACAACATGCACCAGGCCGAGGAGTGGTTCAAGTGCCGCTACGCCAAGCTCACCGAGGCGGCCGAGCAGAACAAGGAGGCGATCCGCTCCGCCAAGGAGGAGATCGCCGAGTACCGCCGGCAGCTCCAGTCCAAGAGCATCGAGCTCGAGTCGGTGCGCGGCACCAAGGAGTCGCTGGAGAGGCAGCTCAGCGACATCGAGGAGCGCCACAATAACGACCTCACCACCTATCAGGTACCGGGGAGGCGGCGCGGGGCTGTCCCGAGCTCGGCGGGGAGGCGGGGGGGTGCCCGGTGCCGGGTCCGGGGAGAGGGGTGCGGGAGGTGCCCGGTGCCGGCTCCGGGGAGAGGGGTGCGGGAGGTGCCCGGTGCCGGCTCCGGCGGGAGGGATGCGGGAGGTGCCCGGTGCCCGCTCCGCAGCGAGGGATGCAGGGAGGCGGAAGGCGGGGGGAGGATGCTGCGGAGGGCGGTGGGAGCGGCTGGGTCCTGCTCTGATGCCGGCCCTGCCTCCCCGAGCGGCGGGAAGAGTTTCTAAAAGTCCCCTCAGAGAAGTTGTGCCCGCTCTGCCCCCGCGTGCAGCGCTGCCCGTGTCACAGGGGTTTTCTGCGCCTCCCTTGCAGGACACGATTCACCAGCTGGAAAACGAGCTCAGAGGAACGAAGTGGGAAATGGCTCGTCACTTGAGGGAGTACCAGGACCTCCTCAATGTCAAGATGGCCCTGGACATCGAAATTGCTGCGTACAGGTACAGTGGGGTCACTGCAGGCGCGGCTGGAATATTAATAGCACTGCGGATGCTGCTGGCTCGGGAGGCTTTACCACAGCTAAGAAATCCCCGCATGCAGCGAGCACGGGTGAAATTAGAGCCTGGCTAAATCACTGCAACCATTACCCAGCCCAGTGAGAGCCCAGAAGGTCATTAGGGACCAGCTAATCAGTGGCAGAGCTGCCAGCAAGCCCCGCGGGCACAGCACAGCGTGACTCAGTGCGGCGGCTCCGTGCCGCATTCTGTCCTTGGCTGCACGAGCAGGAGATGCAGCGAAAGACGAGTTTATTTTTAATTCCTGTCGGCTTTGCAGATGCCAGGCATGCAGGGCTTGTCACCAGAGCTCCCTTTCATCGCCTGGGAGAGACAGGGAATTTGCTTGATCATGCTTTGAGGCAGTGAGTGCTGATCTGCCTGTCACCAACACTTTTGCTTTTCTTGCTCAACTTTCCATCAGAGGCATCTGCTCTAACCTGGAGCTGAGCGTTGCTTGCTGTTGCCATCACCTGGCAGGTTTTTTTAGTCTCCTCTGTATCACTTCAGAACTCTCACTGGAGAGTTCCTGATTTTTCTGGGTCACAGGCTTAGATGAAAAAACATTTGAATAGAAGAAAAGTAAAAACAACAAAAACCACCCCCATCTCCAGATCTGTTGAAATTCCTGAGGTTGTTCAGACACACAGACACCCCGGGGGCTGTAGCTGGCTGCTGCCAAAGTCAGCTGAAGTCTCCAGTTCTCATATTCCCACAAAAAAAGGTGGATGCCCAAATTACTGAATTAGAACACGTGCTCTAATCAGCTGTGACTGCCTCAGACACAATATTTGATTTGGGTCTGTTGCCTGTGTCAAATTCTGTTTGCCTAAGTCGTAATGAATCCTATGAAATTAATTAGTTTGTCCTAATCCCTGCTGATTTACGCCATAATGAGGTTTCCTGACATTAAAGATGAATTTTAACTGATAACTGAAGGTGTCACACCTGCCACAAGCAAACCAAGCTAAAAACTGCTGCAGGCGAGTTTTGCAAGGAGCGAGCTGGGCTGGGGCTGCGAGCAGCGGATGGCACTGGGCAGTTCCAGCACATTCCACAGCAGACTGGTTCCGTCCTGCTGGCAGGGGAACAGCACAGCAGGGAATGTTACAGAATCCCGGAATGGTTCGGGTTGGAAGAGACCTTAAAGCTCATCCCAGAGCAGGGACACCTTCCCCTATCCCAGGCTGCTCCACGCCCTGTCCAGCCTGGCCTTGGACACTGCCAGGGGTGGGACAGCCACAATTATTCCAATAACTGTCCCTTATTTTGGTTCCTTTATGCTCATTTTCTTTTTTTCTCTCCTCCTGATTCCCTCAGGAAGCTGCTGGAGGGTGAAGAGACAAGATTCAGTGCCTTCTCTGGAAGCATTACTGGTCCCATATTCACACACAGACAACCATCTGTCACAATAGCATCCACCAAAATCCAGAAAACAAAAATCGAACCCCCAAAGCTGAAGGTCCAGCACAAGTTTGTAGAAGAAATCATTGAAGAGACGAAGGTGGAGGACGAGAAGTCTGAAATGGAAGATGCCCTGGCAGCCATCGCAGAAGAAATGGCAGCCAAGGCACAGCAAGAGGAACGGGAGGAAGAAAAAGCAGAAGAAGCTGCAGAGGAAGAAGTTTCTGAGAAGGCTCCTGCAGAAGAAGAAGCTGCACCTGAGGAGGAAGAGAAGGAGGAAGAGGAAGCAGAGGAGGAAGAAGAAGCTGCAAAATCTGATGCTGCAGAAGAAGGTGGCTCTGAAAAAGAAGAAATCGAGGAAAAGGAAGAAGGGGAGGAGGCTGAGGAAGAGGAGGAAAAACCCGAGGCCAAGGGCAAAGCTGAAGAGGTACCAGCAAAGGCAGAGAAGGTCAAAACACCTCCCGCAAAGTCCCCCCCGAAATCCCCCCCGAAGTCCCCCGTAACAGAGCCAGCCAAGGCTGCCCCGAAAGAAAAAGCCGCGGAAGCAGCGAAGGAACAGAAGGTGGAGAAAGCGGAGAAGGTGGCCAAGGAGGAGGAGAAAGCAGCGTCTCCGGAGAAACCGGCCACACCAAAGGTGACCTCCCCGGAGAAACCTGCCACCCCGGAGAAACCTGCCACCCCGGAGAAGGCCGTGACCCCAGAGAAGGCCGTGACCCCAGAGAAGGCCGTGGCCCTGGAGAAGCTGGCGACGCCGGAGAAGCCGCGCTCCCCCGAAAAGCCGGCGAGCCCGGAGAAGCCGCGCGCTCCCGAGAAGCCCGTGACTCCCGAGAAGCCCCGGTCCCCAGAGAAGCCTCCCTCCCCAGTCAAGGATGCCAAGGCTGTGGTGGAGGAGACCATCACTGTCACCAAGGTAACGAAAGTGAGCACTGAGGCCGAGAAGGAGTCCAGGAAAGAGGACATTGCGGTCAACGGGGAGGTGGAGGAGAAAAAGGAGGAATCCAAAGAGAAGGAGGAGGAAGACAAGGGAGTGGTGACCAACGGCCTCGATGTGAGCCCCGTGGATGACAAGGCTGAGAAAATCGTGGTAACCAAAAAAGTGGAGAAAATCACAGGGGAAGGTGGGGACAGCGGGACCACGTTTGTCACAAAGTCGGTGACCGTCACTCAGAAGGTGGAGGAGCACGAAGAAAGCTTCGAGGAGAAGTTGGTGTCCACCAAGAAAGTGGAGAAAGTCACTTCACACGCCGTAGTAAAGGAGATTAAAGAGAGCGAATAAAACCAACCATAGCTAAAATTCAAACCAATTCAAGAGCTTGGGTCAGTGCAAAAGGTTAAGCCATAGACAGCTGCAAAATGCATGTGGGTGACGGCTTCAAAGCAGATCGGGTTCTCTCACGGAGGCTCCAGACACACAGTATTTTACTTTTTCGTGCAATATAGGGAAGGGGGGGGGAATGCATGCAGGCTCAAGATGTACTCCCTCCACAGAGCTTGGGGATCTACAAAAAAATACTGCTACTACTAGTGCATGAGATGAAATGTGCAGAGGAAACTTTTCTGAATTTCCTGAGCTGTTGGAGGGACGTATCTGAGGAACGAGTTCAGATGTATTATGCAAAGAACCAACTGAGCCAAAACCAAACCGAAAACAGTAATAGAGTATTCATGAGAACCAGAACTCTCCTAGCCTTAAAAAAAAAAATAAAAAAAGCTACTTATAACTAATTATGTTTACCTCACTGGTGCAATTAGGGTGGACTTTTGCTCCTGGGAGAACCTTGTTGACATGCACAGTATGCAACCTTTTGTTGTTTGATGTAAAACAGTCACAGCAGTTCTTGCTCAATAAAGGTCAATATGAAAACACAACTGGCTCTGGGGACTTTTTCCCACTTTAAACCCTTCCCTGAGCTGGGTGCTCTCTCCTGAGTGGGAATGCAGTTGCATGGGTTGAAAATTGCTTGAGTTTTTTTCCCTCGTGTTCTCATTTGTCCAGGAGTTGGACTTTGAGGGTCCTTGGGGGTCCTATCCCACTTGGGATGTTCTGTGGCTTGGGAATTGGCTGTGATGGACAAATTTCCTGTAACAACACAAAGGCTGCATTAAGAAAATGAGAGCCATATCCCACATTTTCTAGAGGAAAGAGGAAGCCATTGAACACTTATGGCTGGCCCTGAGGTGCTGAGAGGTTGCAATTGCTTTTTATAGGAAGGGGAAGGTGTCTAAACCCTCAATCCTGCCTGTGCTGGGCCAAAGAGTGTTAAATCCTGCTGTAAGTATCATTTTCCTCCTTACACCCCAACATCCACACGTGAAGAGAGCCAATTTCCAAGTAATTCCTTGATTTTCCTGGGGAGAGAGGCTGCATGAACCACAGCTGGGTGTGGCAGCTTCAGCTTGTCACTTAATTGAGCAAAAACCCATTAAGGGAACTCAACCAAGCCACCATGGGGTCCCCAGAATGGGCTTGGTTCTGGTTATTTTACCCCCTCTTGCTTTAATTGTATGGGAAAATCTTTATCAATTCTCTGTCTCAAATGATCAAGGGGTTCAAGCTGCCTCCAAACACAAAATTCTAAACTCAGAAATAAACCCAAGGGTTATAAACTCGACATTTTAAAATTTCCAATGGAAAGACCTCCTAAGTGGTGGCCTCTTCCAGGTGGTTCTTCCAGAGGAATCAAAAATTCCTCTACATGGAAAAATAAATGGAGGCAACTGAAACAAAGGGAAGACGATAAAGGCCCCAAGTCCAATGTAGGAATTAACAAATCACTATAGGAATAATTCTGTGTTTATTCCCCATTTCAAAAGGAAAATGAAGATTGCAGCTGCTGCCCCACCTCCCATAACTCACAAAGAAATGCAAATAATTTTCAAGCCTGGATTCAGGCCATGGACTGCCCTGAAATCTGTTGCCTAACTGAGGGTCTGATCAAAATCTACGCCTTCCATGTGCCTTCAGTTCTTCACCCCATCAATAATTGAAGATGAAGGAGTTTTTAATTGAAAGGGTTCAGCGTGCTCCTCACTGGAGAGGCGGTGGGGAGCCCAGAGCAGAGAAGGCTTTCGGATCGGTCTGGGTGTCTTTGTGGAGCAGAGCACTGGACGTTTCTCCTGCTGCTGTCGGTGATGGGAGGCTGTGCCCCACAGCTTGGCTGCTGAGTGATGTTTAATTAAAGCAGAGTTAGCAAATTAAATGGCAGCTTCTCTGTAGTCACGTGTGGGTGTGACACAAAAATAACTTTACCTTTAGGAGTGAGGAGTTAAGCACTCCCCTGGTTTTGGTGTCTGCACCAAAGGGTTGTGAGCATTGAGGGTGTTTTCCCCTTGGATTTAAACAAAATTGTCAAGAGAACAACATGACAACCCCAAAACCAAGCCAAATATTAACATGAAATTATGTTTGTATGCTTTCAATTATGTTCTAGAAGCTGCTAAAATGTCCCAAAGTGCAAAAACCACCCCTCAGAGTGGGAAGCTGGGGATCTCCAGCACAGAGAGGAAGGGTCACCTTGCTCAGTGGATTGAGTGCTGGTGTCAGCAGGAGACTAGAGAACACTTCACGTGTGCAGGTGGGATCCCAGCCTGGCCATTTTTCATGCTGGGCTTCCTTTCCAGCTTCTTTCTCTTCAGCCCTGGCAGGACACAGCTCCAGGGACCCCAAAATTATAATTTGTGTTGTTTTTGTCCTGTTTGCACTTTTGCAATCCAGGATGGCGGTTCCTGGGACGGGGGGCTGGACCAGCCCCTCTGCTCAGGTACATCCATTCCAGGGATGGTTTTGGGAGGCAAACCCTGGGCATGATGTGTTTCCCAACATCCTCATTTGCCCCCTTTTCCCACCCAAAATACGTCACAGCTTTTAGTCATTACACACAACTCTGTTCCCCCCCTGCTCTAAGACACCAAATCTGTGAATTTAGCTCATTTCCCACTGCAGATGTTCCCAGCAAATCCTAAGAGGAACAAGAGAGTGGTTAACACATTTCTAAATGTTTATAAAACTGTAAGAACTGATTAATATTTCATGGTGCCAAGAGGTTTTGTCTACTGACATCTGCAATCAAACAGTTTCAAAGGAGAGCACAATTCCCGGGCAGAGAGGCATAAATAGGATGTTATTTGCCTGTTCTGCACCAATTACTCCTCCAGACTGCATAAAACCAGTGAAGGGAATAATTATTTTCAGACAGAGAAGTTCATTAAACAATAAAAAAATAATCCACGAAGGGAAAAACAATAATTAAAGGAATTTTCAGTGGAGATTTGTGCATCTTTTTTAAGGTGGGATATCAATTCCACCGTGGCTTCAGGAGCTGGAAGGCTCTAAGCCAGGATCTTTCTCCTGTGCTGGGTTGTAGAGATGCCACAGTTATCCTTCAGCATCCCAGAACAAAATTCCAGGTGGGAACAAACTGGGAAGCGTTACAAAACACAAATAGGTTGCATTTGCCAGCGAGCTGAGTCAGGCACCAGAATTTTCTCCAGGCATCGGGGTTTGTGCTCTCCCCATTCACGTGTGGGCTCCATTCCTGCTTTTTTTCCAGGATTAAAGTATCCTTAACTAATCTGGGAAGACAGCAAATGATGAGTTGTTAATTATTTAGTTACTAGAAGGCGAATTTCTGGACTCTGGATGTTCTGTACAGGTGTTGCCCGTGCTGAGGGGAGGGGAGGGGGAGTATGTGCATCTCAGGGGAAGCATCCAGCACCTCCCTGGGCGTTCCCTGGGATGATATCTCAGCCTGATCCAGACCCAGGGAGCAGAATAAAAACCCCCAGGACACTCCTGGCTTTTCCTGCAGCTGCAACTCGGGTGAAAGTTTCTCCCAAGCCTCCCTCTGCCAGCTTTTACTGCATTGCGTCAAAGCCAGCGCCTGGATTTTGCAAGGTAAAGCGAGTGCTGGCAGCACGATCCATCCCCCAGCCCTTGGAGCAGCCGGGAGCGCACAAGCCCGGCCCCGGCTCCCTCCCGCCGGCCTGGGCAGCGGGGCCGGCCCGGGCGGTCCCTGCTGCGGCTCCTGCTGGGGCTGACTCAGAGCCCTGCGGAGCTGCAAGGCAATAAAAATAACAGAGGGAGCAGGGATCAGCCTGGGCACGGCAGCAGGAGAGAGGGGCGAGCTGGGGGAGCTCTGGGTGTGCTGCTCGGGAGCGGCCCTGGCTGCTCAGGGAGCTTCGCGTCCCAAAACAGAGACGGATGCAAAGGGCTGAGGGAAGGAGGAGTTTGTCTGCAAGAAAAAGTCGTGGAAGAGGAAGTAAAATTGGGTTTTGAAGAGTTAAAAGGAGCTCAGAGTGCTTGGAGAAAGGCAAGATTTAATTTATCATGGAATGGTTGGGATTGGAAGGGACGTTAAAGCCCACCCAGTGCCACCCCTGCCAGGGCAGGGACACCTCCCACTGTCCCAGGCTGCTCCAAGCCCCATCCAGCCTGGCCTTGGGCACTGCCAGGGATCCAGGGGCAGCCACAGCTCCTCTGGGAACTCCAGCCCAGCCCCTCAAGATCCTCTGAATAAAGAATCTCTTCCATTTATCCCACCCAAACCTCCTCCCTGTCAGTTTGAAGCCGTTCCCCCTTGTCCTGCCCCTCCACCCCCCGTCAGCGCTCTCTCCAGCCGAGCTGCCCGGCCGTGCCCCGGCTTCGCTGGCCCTGACGGGCTCTGGCCAGGCCTGGGGAAGGTTTTCCCTGCTCAGGAGCAGCCCCTCTCTCCCAGCCGAGCGCAGCACCCGGGGGAGTTTCCGAGAGCCAGCTCTGATTTCTGGGAAGCAGCTCCCGTCCCTCCGCTCCGAGCAGCAGCCCCAGGCTGCTGGGGGAGCTGGGGGGGTCCCACCGGGGTCCCACCCCACCCCCCCCGGCGGGAGCAGGTCCCCCCACCCCCTCAACAGCCTTAGAAGCACTCAATAAAGAGCGCCGCGAGTTCCCTCGATCCTCCCCACACTGTCCTGGAGAGGGAAGATAAATCTGCTTTGTAACCATAGCTCTGCATAATCACAGAGAGAAAAACATCCATTGAAAGCAGGAGGGAAATACAAAAAGAAATATTTAAAAGGTGTTGTTGAAAAAAGTGAAAATTATTTTACTCGTTTTCCTTCTGGTTCTCAAAAGCATCAAACTCCCAGGAAAGTAGGGAAAAAAAAATTTGGAAATGATACTGGAACTGCCTGAGCTACTGGAGTTACTGCTTTTCCCAAAGGTTCGACCAAGCTTCCTTTTCTTTCTGCTGATTTTCTTGGGAATGGGAAAGAAAATCATAATTTTAAGTGCTTACTTCATCCATCATAGTATATTTTATCACCCTTTAAACACTGGAAAGGGAGATGCTTTTGGAACACCCCTTAAATTCGTATAAAAAAGGAGATTTCCTTTCTCTCTGAACAAAGCCATCAAGGAAAACCAATGCAAATCAACTGATACCACATCACCAGGGCAAAAAATGAAAAGTTACCCCAAAATCCTGTGCAAAAATTCATCCAGCCAAACGTGCCTGTAAAGCTGTAGCGCAGCCATGTCACGTGTAGCTTAACCCAGGTTTCCACGGGTTTAGGTTATTTGAACTGGTTTAATTTGCAGTGTTAGCCAGTGCTTGCCCTTCCAAGGGTTAATTCCATGTATCAGCCGTAGGTGAGTGGAAGTTAAACAGCGCTGGTGGCAGTGCCAGGCTGTGCTGCTCTTGAGATGCTCCTTTTCTGTGCCTTTTTTTGCTCAGTCAAAACTTCAAAAATCCCTGAAAAATTCTGAGTCTCTGCAGCCCAGAGAGGGCTGAGTTCTGCACCTGGGGGAGAGAGGCAGCTCCTTCCCCCACGCCATCCATCCCTCTCACTGCTCATCATGTTTTGATTTTAATGTTATTTTTGAAGATACTCTTTGCTCCAAGCCTCATGCACACTGTCACTCACTCTTCCCTCTCATCACTGATCCACCCAACACTGAACAGCTTCCTGCCACCACAGAACAGCCACATCTGCATTTCCCCTCTGTGCTGGTTTGGTAAAATTCCCATTTTTCAGAAGGGAGCTCATGCTTGTTGCACCCCCGGCCAGTGAGACCCCTCCATGCCACCACCACTGCCCAGGGTATTTTTATGAACTGTATGAAGTTTTACACCCCCAAGAGATTTTCCCAACTCCTCATTCACAGGATGAGTGTAATAAACCCCTTCATGAACCTTTTAGGGGCATCAGTGACACAGGACAGGCACGAGGAATCCGTGTAAGCATTTCTGAACTTTATTGACTGCTTTATTGCACAAACTGAATGAAGCCTCCATCACTTCCCCCACCCACCATTTCCATAATTATTTTAAATGCAAGTTAAAGGTAACCTTTCATTCCCACCACTTATTTCCCCCCCTTTTTTAAATGTTAAGGTTCTGGGTCACCCAGGGAAGACAGAAGCCCTGAACTCATACGTGGAACCATGCGGCACTCGGGGAGCAAGCCTTGGGTGCTCTGCAAGCAAACTCAGACTCTGCACAGGGAGAAACATCATAATCATGAACTTGGAACCTCAGTGGGCACTGAATTAAATAGGTGAGACTGCAGCTGGAGCTCAGTCAGCCGTTGGTTCGGATGGAAAGCTGCCCTCAGATCAAGCCTTCTTCTTGCCTTCGCTCTCTTCCTTTCCTGCTGCTTCTTTCTCTTCCTTCTCCTCCTTCTCCTCCTCAGCAGCTTCCTCAGCAGCTTCCTGGGACTCCTCCCCTTCTTCTGCTGCTGTTTCTTCCCCTTCTCCTTCCTCTTCCTCGCCCTCTTTGGCTTCTTCTGATTCCTCCTTAGCACCTTTGAAGGACAGAAAGATATTTCACATCCAGGTCCAATTCCTGACCCCAGTGCAGTGGGATCCCCCTTCAGCCCCACACATTTCGGCCGCCAGCTACAGCAAAACCGCACAACCAATTTATCCTGGACTGCAGGGGGACTGAAACACTTTATAAAAACACATCATGGCTGTGAAAAAAATCTCAGTTCTGGGCTCACTGCTTAAAGCCTTATCCAAAGAATTGAATAATCTGTCACTGCTCTCCAGTTGGCTCTTTAGCTGTAATTTCCCTGTAATTAAACTTCACACTAATGAGCCCCTCTCAGTTCAGTGGCCACCAATGCACTGCAGAGATGTGACACTGCCATGCACCGAACCCAGTAACTCCAGCCCCAGACGTCAGCTGACATTCCCATTATCTCGGGCTGCTCTCTGGGAATTCAAATTTAGCTCGGGATGTCCTTGGTCCTTCTTTTTGAGGATATCCCTAATAACTGAATGCTGCTTGCTGCCACCTGAATATGATCACTGAGGGTTTTGGAAACCTATAATCTGCCTTATCTTCCATTCAATATTCAGACTTTCCTGGTAAATTCCACGTGCTTAATCCCACCACCCTTTGGCTCGTGGAAGTAAAACAGTTCTAATCACTAGATTCAATCATTGGGATTTCTGGGGTTTATCCCATATGAACAGGGATGAATATATTTCATGAAACACAAAAAAAATGTATTTAGAAGTAACTCTAAGTACCTTCCTCCTCTTCTTCAGCCTCTTCTCCTGCTTCTTCCTCACCTTCCTCTTTCTCTTCCTCCTCACCCTCTTCTGCAGGAGCTGCCTTGGCTTCTCCTGCTTTGGCAGCCTCGATGGTTTCCTCGATTTCAATCTGCTCCTCCTGGACGTGGCTGGAGTAGTAGGTGGGGAAGGTGCGGGTGGTCATCAGGTAGGAGCTGGACTGGAGGCCGCTGTAGGCGGACCTGCCGAAGGTGGGGGCACTCTGGCTGTAGCCACTGGTGATGCTGCCAACACTGGTGAAGCTGAGCCGGGTCTCTTCCCCTTCCAGAAGTTTCCTAGCAGGGCAAAATAAAAGCAAGGAGAAAGGAATTGGTTGTGCTGCAGCAGGATTCAGCATCACAAGCCCTGGAGGCTGCATATTTGGTTATTAATTAAGGGCTGGTTTTGCACCATGTGCCAGTGCTACCCCGTTTCTTCAGAATAATTTCTTTCAGATGTGTCTATTGCGGGTGAATTAAAACTTTTCCTTGTTAGAATAAACAGGAAAACCCCTCTAGAACCCGGGTTCCTCTAGCAGGTGAAGTTCAAGATGTGTTTTGCCACCCTGCAGCTTGCACAGACCAGTGCAGCTGTCACAATTTGCTGCTGAGCTGTCAGACAAGGTTTGGAGCTGCTCTCTCAGTATTCCCCCTTGTGGCTTCCACAGAAATTCTGTTCCAGCACTGAAATCTCTCAGTATCTGGGACAAAACACCACAGGTATTTAGCAGCAATTCTGCTGGAAAGTATTTAATTTGTAGATTTGCAAATCAGAAACAAATCCCGCTCTTGAGGGTGTTTGAGGGGTTTCCCATTCTGAAAATGGACCATTTTTATTGAGGAATTCCACTGATACCAAATCCCTTCCCCGAGTACGGAACAGGTACTTTTATCTGTAAGGATGGAGAACTGAGATCATTTATTGCCACGCTAAAAATTCTGTGTGCACAGAGAGAGGAGCTGATTAAACTCCGCCACAAATCTGTGAAAATCTCTGCTGGGGGAATGATCAATAACCTGAATTCTCCTGAAGAGAACGTGAACTGCTCCGAGTTCTGGCTCAATAAAACATCCCCCACCATACCTATAGGCTGCAATTTCGATGTCCAGGGCCATTTTCACATTGAGCAGGTCCTGATATTCCTTCAGGTACCGAGCCATCTCACTCTTCGTGGTTCTCAGCTCGTTCTCCAATTTGTTGATTGTATCCTGTTGGATGGAACAACGCTGACAGCGTAAAATTCTGTTCTCTCAAGTGTGGCAATAATCACAAGGAATTTCTGCAATCCTTTTAACTTAATCTTGCTCTAGCAGACAGAAACTGCATAGCTCCCACTCCACCCTCAGCCAAAAAGCCTCATTTAACACCTTCTCTGGCAGGGTTCCTACAGCACATTATTCCAGCCCTATTTAACACACAGAGCCAAATTTTCTGGTACCCAAGTGCCAAAGCATCCACAAAATTTGTGTATTGTTTCACTTGGATTTTGGCCTCTACGTGCTTTTTCTAATTTTAGCTTAGGGATATCTGCTGATGATCCTTGCAGGTCCCTGCCAACTCAGGATATTCCGTGATTCCATGATTTTTTTTGTACAGAACAGTTCAGGCTGTATCAGCACACGGACACAAATTTGGGCTTTGTCAGGGGCATTCTGCATTATGATTTTATAGCACCTCACACTTCAGATAAGCAATACCAGAATGTCCCCATCTCCGGGATGATTTTGGTAATTCAGATGGTGACTGGGGTCTGTATTTCCATGCCACATCGCTGCTTTCCAGCTGCGTGGCATTCTGCACTGGGATTTTAGGATGCCTTATCTGCAACACAGGCACAGCACAAGCCAGGAGCGATGCCCCCGACAACCTCCCCCTGCAAACCCTGATCCCCTCACCTGTGAGGCTCTGCAGACTCCAACTCCCCTCACCTGCAGAACCCTTCAAACCCCAGCATCCATCCCTTCAACTGCAGAGCCCAGCAAACCCTGGCCCCCCTCACCTGCAGGGAACCTGCAGATCTTCATCCCACTCACACACAGGGACCCCACAAATCCCGAAACCCTTCACCTTCAGAACTCTTCAAACCCTAAACATCTCTTCACCTGCAGAGCCCCGAAAATGCTGACCCTGTAACCTGCACAGCCCTGCAAACCCCACCACCCCCTCACCTGCAGAACTCTTCAAACCCCATCATCCCTCAGCTGCAGAACTCTTCAAACCCCATCATCCCTCAGCTGCAGGACCCTGCAAACCCCACCACCCCCTCA
>VXBT01022076.1:527574-547875 GCA_013400235.1 Oriolus oriolus | reverse complement strand
CCCCCTCACCTGCAGCGCGGAGATATCCGCGCTCTGCTTCTCTTCCAGCTCCTGCAGCTGCTTCTCCAGCGCCTCGTTCATGCCGCGGGTGGCCTCGATCTCCAGCGTCTTGGCCTTGAGCAGGCGGCGGCTCTCGGACACCTCGTCCTTGGCGGCGCGCACGGCGTCCGTGTTCTTGGCCGCGCTCTCGCTGAGCACGGTGAAGCGGCTGCGGAACCACTCCTCGGCGTTCTGCATGTTGCGCGCCGCCAGCTTCTCGTACTGCGCGCGGATGTCGCGCAGCGCGGCCGACAGGTCGGGCTTGGCCGACACGTCCATCTCCACGGACAGGTGCGCGTACTGGATCTGCGCCTGCAGCTCGGCCAGCTCCTCCTCGTGCACCTTCTTGAGGAAGGCCAGCTCGTCCAGCAGGCTGTCCACGCGCTTCTCCAGCTCCGCCCGCGCCAGCGCCGCCTCGTCCGCGCCCTTGCGCACCTCGAGCAGCCGCGCCTCCGCGTCCTCGCGGCTCAGCACCTCCTCCTCGTAGCGCGCCTGGAGCCCGCGCAGCGTCTCCTCCAGGCTCTCCCGCTCGCCCTGCAGCGCCTGCTTCTCGCTCGTCGCCTCCTCCGCGGCCAAGCGCAGCTCGCGGATCTCCTGCTCGTACAGGGCGCGGAAGCGGGAGGGCTCGGCGTGCTTCTGCCGCAGCACCAGCAGCTCGGCCTCCAGCACCTTGTTCTGCTGCTCCAGCTCGTGCACGCGCTCGATGAAGCAGGCGAAGCGGTCGTTGAGGTCCTGCAGCTGCGCTCGCTCCTGGCTGCGGATGGACTTGAGGTCGTTGCTGATGGCGGCCACCTGGCTCAGGTCCAGGCTGTCCACCGAGTGCAGCAGCGAGCCCGAGGCGCTGGAGGTGGCGTAGCTGCGGCGCACGGACACGGAGGACACGGGCGCGGACAGGCTGGAGTACGCGGAGCGCGCCGAGCCGAAGCCGCCTCCGCTGCGCACCGACACATGGATACGCGGGCTCTCCGCGTAGCGCCGCTTGTAGGACGGGAAGAACGGGTCGTAGCCGTACGAGCTCATGGTTGCGGGGGCTCCGGCGGCTGCTCTGCGGCGGGCGCCGCCCGCACCCCGATATTTATGCGCGGGGAGGGCGGGCGGAGCGGCCTCCGGGCGGGGGCGGGGCGGGGCGCGGCGGCACCGCCGCGGTGAGGTGACGCCCGGAGTGGTCCAGGCACCGCCGCGGGGAGGTGACGCCCAGAGTGGTCCAGTCATTCCCTCACTGCTGTGATGCCCTGAGCGGCACGGGCCGGACCTCGCCCCGGTGATGCCCGGACAGCTCCGGGCATCACAGCAGTGAAGGGATGTCCAGACAGGTCCGGACATCACAGCAGTGAAGGGATGCCCGGACAGCTCTGGACATCACAGCAGTGAAGGGATGCCCGGACAGCTCTGGACATCACAGCAGTGCAGGGATGCCCGGACAGCTCCGAGCATCCCCGCGGGGGCGGGGGGCTGTGACCGGCCCGCTCTGGAACGGCCCCGCTTCACTGTCTCAGCCCTGTGTCAGCGCTCCTGGGGCACAGCCTCGGACCCTCCTGGGGCATCTCTCGGCCTCCCTTCAGGCCCACCTCTGGCCCGTTCAGATCCAGCTCCCCTCAGGTCTATCTGCAGCCCCCAACCCGCCCAGGCTGTGTTTAACACCCTCCTCTGCTTCCCCACAGCTGCCCTGGCAGAAGCCTCAGGGGTGTGCTGCAAGCCCCAGGCTGTGGCCGAGGTCCCCTTGGTGAGGTTGGGGGACACCCAGCTTTGGCTGCACCTCAGAACCCCCAGACACGTGTAAATAGCATTTTTTTCCTTCAGTTTGCAGATTTCACAAGGCATGAGTGCTCTCCAAGCCCCTGCACCCTCACCATGTCCTTCGTTACAAGTGGTCCCTGACAACCAGGTAATTACAGGATCACGGAAATCCAGGATGGTTTGGGGTGGGAGGGACCTTAAAGCCCACCCAGTGCCACCCCTGCCATGGGCAGGGACACCTCCCACTGTCCCAGGCTGCTCCAAGCCCCATCCAGCCGGGCCTGGGACGCTTCAGGGGAAGCCTGGAAGTGTTATTTATCCTTTGATTACACGAAAGAAGCAGCAGACACAGCGTGGTTCTCAGTCCCGGCAGAATACCCTGAGATTCCCTGGAGCCAAAGTCTGTCTGAGACACGGATCACAGGGACAGGATATTTATCCTTGCCTAATCTGGCTAATTCAGAGATTAAACTGGACAGCTGCATTGCAGCTACCTCGGGGCCAGGTTATTAGCACTGCTCGATTAAAACACAGCAGTATTTATGTAGCAGAGATTTATCAGAGGTAAATTAGAGATGTATTGGGCACAGACTGCATGGGAGACTCAAAAAGACAATGGGAATTCACCTCTCGGAGTCAGAAGGGCAAATATAACACAAAACAAACTCTTCAAAGGTTTCTCAGGGAAGGAATAAAGGTCAGTACAGGCTGGGGGACATTTATCAGACAGATACCACAAAGATGCTGAGGTGCTTCCCAAAGAAAGGGGAAGGGCGTTGTAATGTGTATGAATGGATGTGCCTGTCACTAATTGCAGTGGTAATTGGGTATTTCTGGCACAAGTAAATGTTTGTTTAACAGCAGCCATGTAGGAAAGGCAGAGCAGGGTGGATTTAATGCATTTCCTACTGTTTTCCAGCGACCTCACACGGAACATCACCTGTTGTGTGGCAGCTTCTCCAGAAGTTTCGGGGTATTTGAATATGAGGATCACGGAGCTGTGAAGGGCAGCGGCCTCTCAGAGGTACAAAGCTGCAGTCCCTGCTCATCCGAGCTTGTTCTGGATGGAATGAACTGCACCAAGAGCTCATAAGGGCTTAAGTGCCACTCATATCCCAGCAGAGCTGCTGGGAGACTTCATTCTGCAAATCTACAGCGTCCTCCTGGAGATCACTGGAGCTGCTCTCAATGTGCCAGCCCTACAAGCCTCTGCCTTGACTTTTATTCACAATTTGTTTTTTAAATTCGAGTCGTGGCTGCATTCATGCATGTCAGAGCAGCCATTCATTATTCAGAATATGCAGAGAGCAGCACAGGTAGAGTTTTCTGTGCTAATCCATTTTATCTGTAGCAGGGATTGGGCTTGAAAGGGGAAGAAATGAGGAGCAGAGATGTTGTAGAGAGGAGGATTCCCAGCAGGTTGGTCGGGGATTCAGTGAGCTGATATTTTCTGGGATATTCAGCTCCTACAAACTGAAATAGCTTGTTTCATGCCAACGGGTTTATGCTAATCTACCCTCCAGCAACCTGAGCACAAGATTTAATTATTAATGCTATCACTTATTATGCCATGTATTAATAAAGGAACGCAGCTCAGCTTGTAAAAACCACCACACTTCAGATCCCAGCAAAACAAGCTGTGTAACTGTAGGCTGTTAATATTCCTTCTCCCTTTTTTTTTGAGTGGAAAACCCTTTGCTGCCTGCCAGGAGGACGGGGAGTGTGTCTGCAGACAGCTCTGCAGCGTGGAACTTCCACGGGACTCAGGGTGAGGATGGAACTTTGGGAAAGAAAGCCCCTCCTGAAGGCATCCTGCTCCCAAACTGGTATTTCCAGGCACAGGGGAGTGCTGACAGATTCCCCCATCCCCTTTGTGTCCCTTTTGTCACTTTCTGCCATAATGCAGAGGATAATCAAGCCCCTGGACGTGTTACTGTTAGAAAATCAATACAGCGAGCAGAGGAAGGGATAAAGCAGGGCTGGTTCCAGCCAGGATGGAGTGGCTGGTGCCACTTGTCTCACCTGCAGCAGCCCAGCACTGTCCCCCTTCCCCCTGCTGGGGCTGAAGCTGCTCCCTCACTGGTTTAACTGGGGCTGAAGCTGCTCCCTCACTGGTTTAACTGGGCCTGAGTGTCCCCAGCCCATCCACACTCCAGGCAGAGGATCCCAAGCCTGGGTTCAGCTCTTGCAAACCTCCCCTGGGTGAAATAAAGAATGCAAATTATCCCGAAGGGTGATGCAGAAATGAAAAGGCAGCTGGGCCCTATCCCTGGGCGTGCCCAAGGCCAGGCTGGAGCAGCCTGGGACTGCCCTGGCAGGGGGTTGGAACCACACAATCTTTAAGGTCCCTCCCAACCCAACCCATTCCACAATTCCAAATCCCCAAGGAACAGCAAGAACTGCCCAAGGAACAGCAACAGCTCCATGACAAAACGTTCCCATTCATTCCTCTTCCTCTGCTGCACCCGGAATTAACACATCCCAACCTGCAACTGGCATTTCCTCAAGGAAAAGCTCAGCCCTGAGCCCTGTGCTGGGGCCTCACTGAACACCAAAAAATCACCTGAACGCACCCCCTGAACTCTAGTGGGGTTTGCCTTTTTTCCTCTTTTTTAATCAAAGAATTTCCCCACCAGAAACTGCAACAGGGACATTTTGGGTGGAGCCTGCAGCGTCTGCTGCTGCTGCTGCTGCTTTCATTGCAGAGGCAGAGGAGGAGCTGTGCCTGCTTAGTTGGGATTTACACAGAAATCAAGCAGTCCTGAGTAAAAAAAAAAAAAATCAAAACCATTGGTTTTCCTTTTTTAAAAAATTATTTTTACTTCATAAAAGCCCAGCTCAGAGGGAGTGGGGAATCAGGGACTCCCACTGCTAAAAACATTCAATAGCTCTGATGTCAGGTCTTATGTATTCATCTAAAATTATATCAAAGTCTCTGGATGAGTTTAATTAAAACAGGCAAATGAAAATGCTCTGATCTACTTTGATGAATTGAAACAAAATCTCACATTTTAGGAATTCCTCTTCCTATATTGCAAACAGTCCTTTTAATATGAGGCAACACTCACAGGAATTTCCAAAGCAGAATTTTGTCTGCAAGGACTGAACTACAGTCTCTGGGAGACTCAGAAGAAATGCAAATAAGTGTTTAATTTCTTTCCTTTGAACCACTGTTTGCTTTGTTGGTGCCAGACACAGCAAGTGCCTGGGCAGCTTTCACGATTTTATTATTATTTACACCAATTTCTGCACACAGTAGCAGCAATTTGCTCACTTTGAGTTTGTTCTGTCTCTTGATTACAGGAGCTGGAGGAAGCAGGCAGCCAATTCTTTCATCTGAGCTCTATCAGGGAATGCTTAATTAGAAGATTCATTAATTAGCTTTGTTTACTTGTTGGACCAGGCCTCCAAACTAGGCCACAGAACCTGATGGCAGAGCCCAGTGTTGGTTCTTATCTCCCAGAATCAATTAAAGGGATGTTCTGCTTTTGGTTCCAGCAATTAAACATCAACTGAGAGCGTCTGGGGCCAAATCCTGGAATGGTTTGGCTGGAAAGTGACCTCAAAAAACATCTTCTTCCACCTCCTGCCATGGGCAGGGCACCTTCCTCCAGGCCAGGCTGCTCCAGCCTGGCCTTGGGCACTTCTGGGTATGGGGCAGCTCCTCTGGACAAATAAAACTGAAAAAACCCTCCCAGCCCGTTTGGAAGGAGATAATTTATTAATTTGCAAAGTCTCATTGCTTTAATTGGGTCTTCTCCAACGTGAGGAGCAAGGGCTGGACCCAACAGCCCCAGGGCCACAGCAGGAGCTGGGTTTAAGCTGGCCCTGGCTTTAGGCTTCACTGGAGTCCCCCACTTAAGGCCACCTGACGATCTGAGTTGAGCTGAGCTTTGTTGTGCCCAAAAAGCTGTTTTAGGAAGCAGCTAGCTCCATCCCTGCTGCAGAGATTTAAGGGGTGTCTGATAACAATTCCATTTTTGCGGTGCTGGTCGAGGGCTGGGTGCTGAGGGAACGTGTGCTTGAACAAGTGCAGCTGGTGCTAACAGGAGAAATGCAATATCCCTCATGTCTTGGGAGCTGAGTCCTCACAGCAGCAGCAACATCCAGTGGGAAGCAGTGGGAATATTTCCCTATTTTCTCATTTTTGCTGTGCCAGCTGAAGTAAGTCCTGTTGGTGACAGAGCGAAGAGAGAAAACTGCATTTACAGCACAGCTGAGAGCACGTGGAGGCTCATAATGCAGCCAGAGACTCCACTGCCATCCCCAAATTTTCCAAGATAAATGAAAATAAAGATAAAACATGGGTCCAAGAGAGCATTTATTTGTGGGCTGCACAGACAATTAAAAAGCAGAGATATTTTACAATTGTGGTTTTATCTGCAGGGAGCTGAAGCAGAGAATTCCAGGATGTTCTGCCTTTGGTCACAGAGAGGGGATGAACAGCTGAGGAATGCTTTCCTTATAATTCAGTTATTTCAATCCCTGGGATATTTTTTCCCCTTGCTGCAGAGGCAGCAATAAAATCCCCGTGGGGTGTTCACAAACCACCTTTGAGCGAGTGAATCATCCCCCCACACGCACAAGTGCAAAGCATTTCTCGGGAAGATGTAAAAATCCCTTTATTTCCCAGTCTGGCACGAGCTGCTGCCCATAAAACCCAGACCAGGGAGCAGCAAAGCGGGGAGAGCTCTGCTGCAGTGAGGTGGCTCGAGGCAGCTGAATGTGCTCAGCTCTGCAGTCTGTGACTAAAAATCCCTGAATTCTGCAGCCAGAGCTCCTCACCTCCCACCCCAGCCCTCTCTGCAGGCAGCACATTCCGGGTGGTGTCCTTAGGGATGGGAGTCCAGGATTTCTGTGGGATGGAATAGGAAATGCCTCCATCACTCCGGGTTTATTTTAATATCATTTAATTGAAAGGTTTGCAGAGGTCTGCAAATGCTCATCTCTATTTCAGCTCTTTCATCCCTGGCACTTCTCCTCCTGGAGAGAAAAGGGCTTTGCACCACTCTGAGGCAGAGATGAAATTATAAATTACCCAGCCTGGATGAGAGGCTCTCACAGCAGAGGTTGCTGAGAATCAGGGGTTTTATTGGCACTACTGATAAGTGAAGATGAGGAGTTGCTCGTTTTAATTTTTGCAAATTTTTGTGGGAAATATTTTGTATATTCTTCTTTGTGCAATTTCTTTTTTTGAGAAATATTTCACTGCCATTAAACTGCAGTTTTTCTTTTTTTTTTCCATTTAACATCTCTATCAGTCCTTTCTATGACTCTCGATAAAACCTTAAATGGTAAAAACCTGAGTATTAAAACTTCTGTTTCAGACATTTTATTTTGACCTTTTAACCATGTTCACACGAATAAATCTTTACCAATTCTTTTCAGTTGGCTTGATCATCATAACCGTATTTTTCTGGTTTGTTAAATGTGCATTCACCATTCTTCCCACAATCTTATCCGCAGTCCAATCCCATTCCCACGGTGTGTTCCCTCTAGACTTAATTGATGCCAAAGGGGGTTCAGAGCCTGTTTTTCTGGAGAAGACTTTAAGGATATTCAGGATTTTTCAGTATCCCAGCCCTTGCACTGTTGCTATTTTGCACCCTTTAGAAGCCCTCAGGTTGGTACAAACTCACAGCAATAATTTGGCTTTTATAGAAAAGAAATGTATTATTGAAATAACGTCATTTAGCCCTGGTAATTAACCAACAAGGACACGGGACATTAATTAATTGTGGGACATTTCCCAGGCTGGCCCATTGCACTGGGGTGAAATTCCCCCAGCAGTGCAAGGGCTGCAGTTTTGAGGCCTCCACAGCAAAAAATCAGAGAGAAATCATCAAGGCTCTGCTGATTCCCAAACAGGGCCATCAGAACTGCCTGGAAATGGCTTTAACTCTGCTTCTCCAGGAGAACCACCTTTAACTCTGCTTTTCCAGAACCACCTTTAACTCTGCTTCTCCAGAACCACCTTTAACTCTGCTTTTCCAGAACCACCTTTAACTCTGCTTTTCCAGAACCACCTTTAACTCTGCTTCTCCAGAACCACGTTTAACTCTGCTTCTCCAGAACCACCTTTAACTCTGCTTCTCCAGGAGAACAGCCTGGCCATTTGTCCTGAGGCAGGACAAGGCACCTGAGCTGGGGCTGCACAGATCAGGCAGGGGCCTGGGAAGGATGAGGCCGATTTCTCCTTTATTTCCCATTTTCCTGCTTCTCCTCATGGGATCCATGAGAGGCCGTTTGTGAAGCTGCAAAAGGACATTCCAGAGGCTGAGGGAAGCAGGGAAAGTCGCGTTTCCCCTCCCAGTACACACTAAAGCAGCTGGGCAGCGTTGCTGCTTTGCAGGGGAGGGTTTTGGGGTGGATTCTCCCTGGTTTGTGCCTGGCGCAGCTGGAATGACCTTTGGGAAAGCTGGGAGAGCTCCCTGATTCCCAGCACCGCACTGTGGTGGTTCCATGCCCTGGAATGAAGCTCTTTCTGTGGGATAAAGGCACCAAAGCGATCAAATGATGGGAGCAAGAAATATGCAGGAGAGAAGAGATGGTAGCAAAGGGTTTTCAAGTGAGGAATTCACTGAACCATCCAACCAGGAGTGTTCCATGCCACAGTTTGGGTTGCCACAGGTGCGTTGTAAATCCAGCCAAGGTTCTCTCTCCCAGTTCCGTGCTTTGGGCTGGAATTCCTGGAAATCTGTGGTTTCTAGAAGATAAAAAACCTCAAGCTCTTTGTGTTGCTAAGGAGAGGTTTGTATCTCCCAGTGACGCCTCAGAAGGGCTGGGGGGCCATGAGCTGGCCTTGTCTTAAAGGAAAATCCTATGTGGCTTTGGGAAATGTTTCCTTGGTGTTCAGAGGCTGAAGAGGCCTCTCATATCCCCAGAAAAACTGATTTAAATCCATAGACACCCCAAAAATAACCATTACAGTTACCAGACTGAAGGCAGACTTTGGGCGAGTCAGTCACCCCTCACACACCTTCGCAGTCGCTCTGCAAAGCAGCAGCTTTGGTGTCCCAGATTTCTGGTGAACATTTCCCTTCCCAGCCTTTGTTTCCCTGACCCCACTGCAGGCTCACTCAGGATTTATGCCCTCACAGTACCCACATGGCTGATGTGCCTCTAAAGTGTGGCAAAGACAATAAACCGTGGAAATGGCACCTCAGGGCCAGTTAGGACAGAGGTCTGTCCTCCTGACAGGAAAGGTGCTTTGAAAGGTTTCAGGGAAGATTTTGCATAAGCTGCAGTTTTGAAGTACTGGGGAAAAGATGTCAAAATAGCTTTTTATGATTCCAAGCTAAATTTTTAGATGTCAGGAAAAGATGCTTTGCTTTTTATGCCTGTTGCACATCATGGAGAGCAGATTCTTGAAGACTTTTTGGGGTTTTGTTTTGTTTAGTTTGGCTCCAAGCAGCTTGTTCTCCATCTCCCTTTTTCTCTTGAGTGTGCACGTGAAGAGAGCAAAGAGGAAATTGTCCCATGCCCCAGGGATGTCTCTGTGAGGCTGGGATGCTCCTTCTGCTGGATTTATTGACTTGGGAGTGTGGCAGCGCTGCTTCCCTCTAATCCGAGCACACAAGTGGCACGCCCTGGGCTGCTCCTGTCACTAAAATCCCCTTTAATTTTGGGAACAGCCGGATATTTGTTCTAAGGCCACAGAGCCAGGTGGATGCTCTGACTCTGCAGATTTGGCTGCAGGAGGGGGAGGTGTTTTGGCAGCTCCTGCACAGCCCGGAGGGAGCAAAGGCCCAGCCCAGGCAGGTGCAGGTGCATTTTGGGGCTGTTTCCTCCAGGGGTGTGTGTGGAACAGCTAGGGGTGAGCAAAAGGGAAGGGAGGAGATATTTCTGACAGAAATGCAGCTGGTGAATAAAACAGGAGGCAGCCACTGAGCTCAGAGGAGGGAAAAAAAAACCCCAACCTGTAGATTTCATTTGGGCTGGGCAAGAGTGTCCAGATCTGGGGTTGCCATCCCTCTCTTCCGACCCAAATCATCCCTCGGGAGCTTGTCTCGCCTGGAGCAGCCTGCACGGAGCTGGGTGGGGGAGGGAAAGGATGCAGCAAGGGTTAATCCTGGATTTGCAGGTCCCTGGGGGAAACTGCAGGAATCTGGGGCTCCTCCAGCACCCCCTTCTGGGAATTCTCCCCCAGGCAGCTCCGATTTGGGGGATAAGGGAGGGCAGAGAGGGAGCAGAAACTCCTTTTGCCGGACTTTTTGAGGGGAAAACCTCCTGCAGGAGCTCCAGGGTGTCAGGAGAGCACCAGAGGCAGGTGCAGCCCCAGGGCAAAGCTGGGGCCGAGTGTCTCTGCATCCTTAGGGAGGAATGGGGCATGGGAAAGAGGGATTTGGCCTTTTCCAGTGGAAAAGGAGGGGAAGCTCAGTTGCAGGAGCCCTTGGCAGCGCCCGCTGCTGCGTCCAAACGTGGTGGTGGGACCTGAGCTGCACCCAGGGGTTTATGGATGTCCTGAGGGAGAAGGGGTTGTTTGAGCCCTGCTGTCAGGAGGAGCCCAGGGAGAGCGTTTGCTCCCTCGGCCTGTTCCCTCCTCCCTCTGGAAAGCTGCTGCTGCTGCAGGTCCAGTTCTGGCAGAAGTTCAACGCTGCACCAGCCTGAAAGGGAGAGGAGAAGGGAGGGAGAGAGGAGGCGAGTCCCGCAGAAAGGAGGAGCTCCGGAGCTCCAGGCCGCCTTCGGCCGGCTGCAGAACTGCTGCAAGCCAGGCAAGCGCTGCCAAGAGCCCCTTTCCTTCTTCCATCGGCAATTCCTGCCGCGCCCCAGCTTCCAGAGGGTTAAACAGGCTTTTAGCACCTCCAGGTCTCACCCCGAGAGCTGCAGTTTGGGTTTTACACCACACAAAACTCACCCCAAGGAGCCAAAAATGCTGCAGCAAGAGGATTGGGATGTCCGTGGGAGCAGAAGAGTTTTGTCCCAGGGAAGGTGGTTTGGTTTTTAATGAGAGATGGGGCCAGGGAAAATTGGGTGAGGAGAGAAAAGAAGTTCATTTACAGCCCAAATCAACAACACTCAGGAGGAAGGTGTTAAATGAGGAATAGAGAGGTAGGATGGGAACAGATGGAAAATCAAGAGTGGGTTTTGTACCAGCCTTGGGGCTCTTCTCCCTGCTCCTGACACCTTTCCCAAGCACTGACACACACGGCAGAGCCTGTGGACACCAAGTGCTTCTCCACAGCACGTCCAGGCTGCAGGGACTGGGCCCAGCCCTGCAGAGAGAGTGGGAAGAGCCCAGTTTCCCATGGTGGGATGGAGTTCCCCACAGTGGGATCGAGTTCCCCACCTGCCCTAGCACCCCTGACAAAACAAAGCCAGGTTCTTGTCCCGTGTGCACCTCCCCTGCTCCTGCTGCAGGACAGCAGCCTCAGCTGTGTGGGCCTGGGAATTTGTCCCATTCCCCCCTTTTTTGCTCCCATGCCAATTATTAAATCAATCACAATTCTGTGAGAAATTGGAGAGGTGCAGGACAAGAGGGATCAGCTGCTCTTGAGGAGTGGGAGGTGAAATGGCAAAGTGGGAGCGAACAGCAATTCCCGCGGATGCCGGGGGGTGCGGTGGTCTCCGGGATTGCAGAGGGAGCTGGGAACACCCCGGCTCTGCCGGTGCCCTCCCTGCAGGGAGATGGGAACATTCCCAGCTCTCCCTGCACCCAGGCCCCGGGGAAGGGGCTCCGTGTTTTGGGGTGGCTTTGGCGGGGTTTTGGCAGGGAGATTTTGGGGCGGGGGCGGAGCAGCTGCCCTGGGCAGGGGTCCGGCGTGCCCGGGGGTCTCTCCCGCAGGGATTGCCGCTGGAGAAGGGCAGGAGCTGTGCCGGCAGCCGGGCAGGGCTGTGCCACGGCCCCGTTTTGGCGCAGGAGGAGGATGGATGGATGCTGAGTCACTCCCGCAGCTCCTCCGCCCGAGCTCCCCAGCCTTTCCCACAGTGAAAAGGATGGAGACAGCTCATTCTTCTCCCACAACCTGACTTTTGTTTCTCTTCCCTCTCTTCCTTTCTCGTTTTCTCCCCCTTCCCGAGTCCCAGTCAAAAGGAATCACTGCTTTAAAATAAAGATGTGCGGCTGCAGCTGCCATGAGGAGCGGCTGAATCCGTTCTGCTTTGCTAATGGATCTGCCCGTTCCTCGGGGGAGCAGCGATAATCTTTGATGCACACAGAGAATGCCGCAGCAATTTCGTTCTTTAAAGGAGCCCTCCCGGGCACGGAATGAGTCAGCACCGATTCTCCATCATTGGCACTTCTTGGAACAAGGGCTGGGCTGGGGGAAACTTGATTTTTTTTCATTTCTTGCAGGAATTGGCAGCAATAAAAAGCTCTCTGCTGCTGCTTCGCAGTGCCTGCTGTACAAGCTACCCCTTTAACCTCTTTTTCCTCTGGGACTCCTGCAAAAGAGCTCAGTAAAACTCTCAGAAATTGCCCAGTGTGCAGCTCTGGGGAAAATGGGAAGGGGAAAGATGCACCGAGGCCAGGCTGGGTGGAGCAGCCTGGGCAGGGGAAGGTTCCTGCCCGTGGCAGGGGCTGGAATGAGGTGAGATTCAAGGTCCCTCCCAACCCAAGCCAGCCTGCGATTCTGTGGATCATTCATTGCCTCCGGCTCTATTTTTAAAATCCTACTTTCACTTGTTCAGAACTTTTATACAGAATATTGAAAAAAAACAAGCCCAGCTTTTGCTTCAGAATCCCTTTTGCCTTCCCATATTTTATTTTGAAATGCAATCACCGTGCGCATTATTGCACAGTGGTGTCTCGTTTCCTTATGACAAAGTTTTTTAATTAAGTGACAATGCACAATTTTTTCCAGAGCACTTGTAGATTTATACAGTGAACTGAAGTTTATATATTAACATTTTATCTTCTTTCTGTAGTGTTTAACCCCATGTAGTGTTTAGAAAATTCTGCATGTAATACCTTTAGTTTTTAGGGTTTTTTTCCCGTGATGATCACACTGTAAATAATTGTAAAATGCATAAAATGGTGAAATAGATGCAAAAAGAAACATTTTACCATTTGAGAAACCCTTAAAATCCAGTTTCTCTTCCATTTCAGGACCAGCCAAGGCCAGTTGCGGGTAGTCCCAAAATAAATCTGCCTCATTAACAATTCCTGGCCTGAAATCTCCCTACAGAAATCAAAGTATCCATGGGAGCAGCAGGGCACCACAGCTACACATAAAAAACCCTGATCCCTGATCTGGCATTTGTAACTCTGGCTTTTATTTCAGTTTGGTGGCCACAAATCCAAATGTCACCTGTCACCCTTGGCTCTAAATCTCACCCAGTCCAACTCCTGACTCCTTTGGGAACACGACTTCCAGAATTTTCTACAAGGACAGAACTTGAAAATTTGTCCCTAAGCTCTGAAATTCCAGCTTTTCATGAGCTGCTGCTGAGGTGCAGCAAAAACCTTTTCCTTGTTCCTTGGAATCTGCTCACGTGGTTGTTGCTCCCTCTTTTAAATCCATGTTTGGCTCAGCTGCTCGGCTGTGGGGGATGCAGTGGTGGAGGGTGAATATTGGAGTTCAGAGCTGCAGTGGGGGCTTGGGATTAGGAAATCCTTTTTCTGCAGCCCTGTAATTTCCATGGAGCTGTTTCTCCAGACAGAATTGTCTGTGTGACATCAGGTACAGCAGGATGTCATCTGAGCAGCCCGAAGGGGACGGATCGAGTCACTGTGTGTGGGAGGGTGCAGGTCTGCCCCTCTCTCTGTGTCTCTGCCTTCCTCCCACACTGCTCAGCAAAGTCTCCAGGGCTGATAAATTCCTTTGGAGCATTTGGAACTGATCCCCCGGAGCCTCCTCTGGGGACAGCTCTTTCCTGCCACACTTTGTGCAGCTTCAAAAGCAGCATTAGAACCCAGGCCCCTGGAATGGAAGGGTTCATCAAGGAAATCGAATTAAAGGGTGGAGGAAAATGAAGAGGAGAGGAAGCATCAAGGTTCTCCCAGTGGCTGAATTTCAGTGGGTGTCTCTGTGTACGACAATAACAGAGGGGAATGCTGTCTTGTTCTGGAGCTTTTCATCTGCAGATCTCAAGATGCATCACAAACACGAATCAGCTTCAAAGCAGATTTGGATTGTCCTGGCTAAATATTGATTTAATATCCTTTCAGTGGCCCTGGCAGTGGTTTCCAAGGATGTTCCTGTTGCATTTGCTCATTAAAAACACCACAGGCACCCACTGGCTCCTCGTGAGCCGCTCCAAAATTAGACGCCCGCCAAATGAACCCAAATGGGGACGTTTCTCCCAGTGCCTTGTGCTAATGGATTGGGTTATTGATCCTGCTGCAGAATCCGAGCTGTGCCTTGCCAAAGGGAAATGCCGTGTGTGTCCTGCCCTGTGCTGGCCTTTGGAGCGATCCTGTGCATGGGGACAGCTCCTTGTTACACAGACAGGCAACCCCGGCCTGCCAGAGGCGTGATTTACACAGCGAGGCACGAAGTTGGCTTTCCACGCCAGGGAGAACTGCGAGGCAGATCTGCCGCCTGAGCCCCTGCTGCAGCCCTGCTGCGCCTCAGAGGCTGGGCTGGGCTGGGCTGGGGGGAAACTCTCCCATGGACAGACCAAACTGGGCTGTGGGGAGCTGCAGATGGGTCCCAGTTAAACCTCTGAGCATTCCCAGTGCCCTTCATGGGGAGCAGGAAGAGGAACAGGCCCTGTTTATTCCAGCCTCTGTCAGCCCAATTTAGAAAAAGCTTTGTAGTCTCTTTTCCCTTTGTATTTCTCTTTTATATTCTCTTGGGGTGTTTTGCATACAGGTTATCAATGGTGAGTTTATTAATGGAATGATTATTAATGGAATAATTGATTAATTACTGCACTGGGAAGGAGGGAGCATGGACTGAAATACAGAGTTAGGGCCTGGCTATCAGAATGCCAAAGAACATTCATTTATTAACATTTAAGGGCACCTCTGTTATGGATGTGACACTGTCTGTCATTACCTGTGCCTTGCTCAGGGCTATTTTATTTTAAAATAAAATCTCTGAGAGTTTCAAGGTGTCAGAGCAAGGGAATGAACTTGATCCCAAGGCTGGTGTCGCTGGGGATTTATTTCTCTGGATCAGGCCCTCCCTGGACAGGCAGTGTCACAGCTCTGACACAGGAGCAAATCTTCCCCTAGTCCAGAAAATCCAGGCACGAACAGCTTTAGGAGCAGCACCAGAGATGTCCGTAGGTGATTTCCTGAGCACACCCGCAGCAGGGCAGGGACCTGAGTTCAGCCCCACTGTTACCCCAGAAATGCCCTGTTCTTGTGGTGCAGAAATAATGACTCCAATAAAAAATGAGAGAGGCCCAAAGCTGCCCAGCTGCACCCCAGAGAGCCCAGGTTTGGGATTTCTCTGGGTTTATACCTGGCTGTGGTGCAAGGCAGGCGTGGTCTCATCCACCGCCCCAAATCTGCAGCACTTTGTGATGCACCTGCCTAGAACAGCCAGGAATAAAGGGATAAATTAGGCTGCTGAGGAGCCTGGAGAGTCCATTCCACATGCAGCTGCTGCAACGTTTTTAATTCAATTTATTAAAGGATATAGACATCGGCTCTATTAAATTACCTGCCCAGGAGGGATGGGGGATGGAGGGACCATTAGCAAATGCCATTTGCTGACCTCAGCCTCGGCCACGGGGGGAGATGAATTATGAACAAAGAGACATCCCCCATTTGTGGCCGTCCCAGAAGGAAGAGGCTTAAAGGGTCAGTCAGCACATCCATTATTCCTGGGGACCGGGGATGGGGCCTGGGCGAGGGGCAGATGTGAGATGTGATGGATATTCCTGATTACAGCCCAGCAGTGGCTGGGCAGGGGGATCCTGCTGGGCTTGGGCTCACCCTGAGTTTAGCGAGGCTGATCTGCCGCCTTTGCAGGAGCCGTGGCAGGGACTGCAAGGAGCAGGGTAAGGCCCAGAGTTGGATTCTGGGGCGTTGTCAGGGCACAGTTGTGCTGCTGCCCTTGAGAGGGGAGATGCCTCAAGAGGCCAACCTGGGAGCAGAGACCGGCCAGGAGTGAGGGAATAAAGGTGGATATTTATTGGAAAGGCCTTCAGAGGCACACCCTGGGCAGGCCAAAGGCTGCACCCGAGATGGACCCCGAGTCCCGAGTTCTTCACACTGTTACAGGTTTGGTCCATTAGCACATCAGCATAAATTGGCCAATTAAACTTTAGCTAATGATGGAACTGCCCCTCAGCTCGCCCCCCTTCTCAAGGTGCTGGGTTACACATTTTGGGCCCGGGACGGGCTGGGTGTCCTTGGAGAGCAGGCCTGGAGAGGCTTTGTTATGTCTGTGTGAGCATGAGAGAGCAGCAGCTGACAGGCTGCGAGGCAGCTCAGAGTCACACACCGGGAATACAGAATTTGAAAAATATAAAGGTTAAAACCTAAGGCATCCGGGGCAGAGCCACCAGCCCTGCCCGGGCTCCTGTCACTCCCCCAGGGAGGGAAGCACCTCTGGTGCTCTGCAGTGGCAGCTCCACACCTGGAAAAAATCCATCAGGTGTCCTTGGCTCCCAGTTCTCTTCCTCCACATAGGCCCTTCCTGCTCAGAAAGCGAAACATAAACTGTTCTGAGGCTGCTCTAATTAATCCTTACATCCCAAAAACTGGGAACGAAATCCAGATTTACTGAGATTTTTTTAGATAATTGAGATTTTTTTTTACCAGCATATCCATATTCCAGCCCAGAGAGCAAAATACAGTCAAAGTTTTCTGAGGCTGCTCTAATTAATCCTTACCTCCCAAAAGATGGGAATGAAATCCAGATTTATTGAGAGATTTTTGATAATTCAGATTTTTTTTACCAGCTGATCCACATTCCAGCCCAGAGAGCAAAACATAAACTGTTCTGAGGCTGCTCTAATTAATCCTTACCTCCCTAAAGCTGGGAATATAACCCAGACGTATTGAGATTTTTTAGATAATTCAGGTTTTTTTACCAGCACACCCATATTCCAGCTATTTGATGACACATTTTCCTCCAAATGCTTTTTATTGGAGTGGTTCAGGCCTGTTCAGACCTGTGACCTTGCTTTGCTTTTCAGAGCTATTCTGTAGCTCCCATTACGTGTTCCTGGTTTAGGGCTAAACCCCAGCGTGCCTCCAGAGGATAAATAATGTATGGAGCGAAGCAGGAAGCTGTCTGGAAGATAATTGCCTGCACTCCGGTACTTTGGAGTCCCACTGAAGGTCACATTTCCCTGCTGAAGGCCAATCCCGCAGCAGAGCTCGTGCCCAGGAGCTGTTTGGGATCAGAGCGGTGCTGCTGCTCCCCTGCCCACGCTGGGTCCATGGATGGGCTGGGTGGGCAGCTCGGCTGGATAAATCAATCAGTGGGGTCAGGCCCTGCAGCTGATCACTGGCTGCATTTGAACGCCTGCACATCCCGTCACAAGGGCACCTGCTCCTGCGGGCTCAGCAGGTGTGGCTGCAGGCTGGCATTTGGCCTGGAAATGGGGTTAAAAATGAGCCAGGCTCTCCTGCACCCCTCCCTGCTCCCTTTGCTGGGAGGTGTCTGTTTAAAACCCGTTTTGTGCCCTTCTGGCACAACCAGAATTTGTTTGGGTTTTTTCCTTCTGTTCCGTTCTTTGCACAAAGCAAAAGGGATTTCCCATTGGAGAAGCTGCTCCAGCCCTGCCTTCACTGATCAATATCACTGCTCACACTGACTAAATATCCGCCAGGAAAGCAATTAACTCCCATTATTTTCCCTGATTCCCATCCTGGAGGCACCAAGCAGTGCTGGAGAAGTGCAGCTGTGACAGAGCTGAGCAGTTCAGGGGATCTTTCACCAGCCATGACCAGGATTTATTTCCTTCCACTGGATGTGCAAAAATGTGTTTTATTTTTGTCAATCAGCCTCTCTTTTGTCACTCTTCCACATGCTCAGATGTGACATTTTGACATATTAATCATCTTCTGCAGGCTCATCCCAGGAGGAAGATGATATCAAAAATCTGAGAATGAAATATCCAGGTTTGTGGGAGTTTTGGAGGAGAACTCTACCAGCAGAGATTCCCTCTGAGATACTGAGAATTTATAAGGCAAGTAAACAATGGAAGATTTGCCCAAACTGACACAAAGCAGTGAGGAAGAGCAATCTGAACCTGGATGTTATTCCCAGTTATCCACTAATTACTGTCCCTCCTTAAATCCCACGTCAAAATAGAGGAAATTCCACATAATTCCATACAGGAGAACAACTCCAGCCGTGGTCTCACCCATCAAGCGCTGCACTCCATCTGTTCCCACAGTGTGCCCTGATAAATCCCTGCATCCTAAAGCACCTGAAGGAATTGGGACTCTTGAATTCTCCAGACCTTTAATTAGGGGTCTGCCTTTAATTAGGGCCACAAACCTGCCAGAGTCTGTTACAATTCCACCCAGTTCAGGAGAATATTTTCGCTCCTGGTTTCTCAAGCCAGCAGGAGTTTTCTGTGGGATGGGGACAGCCCTGTGCACCCCCATCTCCCCTGGGAGGGGCAGAAATGAAGAGAAACTTTTAGGGTTTTATGCCAAGTGCTTTTAATTCAGTAACAGCCATGGCTGAGCTGCACAGACATCAAAATACCCTAAAAATCTGTTTATTTCACACCTTGTTTCAGCTCAGGGATCCTTTTCCCTCCAAACCCCAGTGCCCTCACCCTGTTCCAGAGCTGATGCTCCCTCCAGATCCCCCTTTCCCATTTATAACACATCTGTTCTTCTGAAATGCAAACCAGTGGCAGGAACCATGGTGGGGGGAGAATCCTGAGTCTCTCGCTGAGGAATCTTTATTTTAATAACAGGGGGTTCACGAACATGAAAGGAAAAGGAGGAAGGGGTTGGCTGTTCCTTACCAGGCTGCTGATAATTCCTGCTCTCATCCATAACTGCTTGGAGCCATCCTATTCCAGTGTACACTGAATTCCAGCCTGATTTTTATAGATCCTGGGATTAAAGGAAGAGCATATCAGACCCCGGACCACGGGAATACTGCAAGTGAAGCTATAAAATGTGTCAGGAAAAGTCAAGAATTATGGAGTCATGGGATGGTTGGGGCTGGAAGGGACATTAAACTCAGCCAGTGCCACCCCTGCCATGCCCAGAGACACCTCCCACTGTCCCAGGGTGCTCCAGCCTCTGGAGCTCCAGCCTCCATCCCTCTCTGCCAGGGATCCAGGGGCAGCCACAGCTGCTCTGGGAATTCCATCCCAGCCCCTCCCCACCCTCCCAGGAGGAATTTCTTCTAATATAAGAACCCTCAAACGATTTAAATTTTTGTTACGATTTAAATTTTTTGTTTTAAAATCCTGCTTATTTTGCTTCTATTTGAGCCAAAAGGATGTTGTGTAAGGAGAGATTCAGGATGGATTTTGCCTTTTATCCTTCCCCAGACCGTTTCTGCCCAGCCTGGCTTGGCACAGCTGCACGGTGACAGTGCCGGAGCTGTCTGGGGATCACCAGTGACAGCAGAACATGACACAGATAACAGCAAACAAACTGACCTCGTGTATCCCACATGGCACTGCACCAAACCTCTCTGTTCTGCTGCAAACAGCTGCTTTCTTTCCCTGCTTTTCCTCCTCTCTGTGCTTTTCCCCCCCAACTATTCTTTAAATGTCCTTTATTCCTCACCCAAAGACTCCCAGCAGAGATCATTGATTTTGTGCAGTGCAAATTCGCATTTTCCCTCCCACCCTCTGTTCCATCCTTGTCCTGTGTGCCCCACACTTCCTGTTCCAGCCACCTCAGGATCCTGACCTCATCCAGTTCCCATTTTAAATTAAATTACATCATGCCATGAAGTTTCTTCAGCAATTTTTTCGTTGTTGTTTGCTCCTTCAGGCCCTGCAAGGCCACACTGAGGTCACCCCAAAGCTTCTCTTGTCCAGGCTGGACAATCCCAGCTCTCCCAGCCGTTCCTCCCAGCAGAGCTGCTCCATCCCTCTGCTCATCCTGGAGCCTCCTCTGGGCTCTCTCAGCACCTCCATGTCCTTCCCATGCTGGGCCCAGGGCTGGGGCAGCTCTGCAGGTGGGGCCTCACCTGAGGGGCACCGGCGCAGAATGGGGGAATGTTCCCATGACGGCTCCGGCCTGACTGGGACATTCCTTCGGGAGAACCGGCCCCAGCACCTGCTGTGCTCCACTGCCACCCCAGCCTGACCCAGCAGTGACAGCCAGGCTCGCCCATGGAGCCAAAACCCCACCAAACCCCCCTGGCAGGTTTCTGTTTCTGCCGCTGGAGCTCTGGGAGCTGCTGAGCACGCAGCAGAGCCCAGCTCCTGCAGCAGGCTCCTGAGGGCCCAGGGCCGCTCCTGCCTCTTCCCAGGGCATTTGCTTCGCTCCTTCCCTCTCTCACGGGGGATGTTTCACCCTGCCCTCACCCTGCCCCGCATTTCCCCCTGGTTTTCCCCTGTGGCAGTCCCGGGCTGCGAGCAGCAGGGCCGGCCGGGCTCCGGGGCCGGCTCTGCAGAGCATCCCCCTGTCCCTGCCTCAGAGCATCCCCCTGTCCCTGCCCCAGAGCATCCCCCTGTCCCTGCCGCAGAGCATCC
>VXBT01022076.1:441389-509814 GCA_013400235.1 Oriolus oriolus | reverse complement strand
TCTGGATCCCCACCAAGCGCGAGAAGTACGGGGTCGGTGAGTGAGTGCCAGCCGGTATGCCCCGCACCCGTGTGCCCCTTCCCATCCCTTTCCCTTCCCTTTCCATCCCTTCCCTTTCCCACTCCGTCCCATGCCTTCCCCTCCCTTTCCATGCCTTCCCTCTTTTTCAAGCCTTTCCTCCCTTCCCTTCTCTCCACTCCCATCCCATCCCTTCCTTTCCTTTCACTTCCATCCCATCCCTTCCCGGAGCCTTCCCCGCGCTCCCCGCACCGCTCGGGCGGTTCCGTCCCCGCTCTGGGCATCCCTTTTCGGCTTCTTTCCCATTCCCAGTTCGCGCTGTGCCGCTCGCCGGTCCGGCAGTGTCCGCTCCCTGCACCCATCGGGGTGGCTGGAGGGGGCTGTGTATCCAGCGCTGGCTTCCAGGAATCTCTCAAAGTTCAGGGCTGACTTTTATAATTTTGCCTCTCCAGCGTGTTTTACACTGGAAAAAGCTCTAACACAAGCAGAAAGAATTTGTCTGCTGCTGTGGATGGAAGGAGATGTGGTTGGAAAAGGGTAAGGGGAGTGTCATGGGCAAATTGAGGGCTCTGGGTGACGTCTTTGCCAGGGGCTGGAAATCTTGATTTAGGGTGAGCGATGCGGAAAGCTTGACTGGAAGTGGCCCAGGCCAGGCTGGACAGGGCTTGGAGCAACCTGCGATAGTGGAAGGTGTCCCTGCCCGTGTCAGAAGTGAAACTGGGTGAGCTTTAAGGTCCTTCCAGCCCAAACCATTCCATGATTCTGTGACTGACACCTTGAACCTCCTGCCCTGCCCTGTGTTTGAAAGGGTTTGGCTGAGTGCTGCCTCGCTTGTCTCTAACAGGAACACAACAGTGGTGTTGCTGATAAAATTCTGCTTTGCTTGAGGGTGTAAAACCCACAGTTTTGAGGTTGCTTGTGGGAATCGGGCAGGGAACAGTTGTCAGGAAGCCACTAATGACACACAGAGCTCTTGATAATTTATTCTGCTGAAGAGTGATCTTCTATGCTGCTGGTGCTCAGCACTGGACTTCTCAACGTGAGAAAAAATTAGTGATTTCACACTTGCAAAGTGTTCACTGCCCCAGCTCCCATGGGGGTGTTCAGCCTGCGAGTTTGAAGGTGAAAAACCTCACCCTGCTCAATTTTCACAGCGAGTTTGGGCTGGGTGACCCCTCCACCCCAGCGTGGCTTTGCAGCGAGGCAGCTCAGCTGCCACGGGACTGCGGCTCGAGCTGCAGAGACATTTCACACAGCACAGCCTTATCTGGTTTCTCCAGGTAACTGGCAGGGTGTGGAGTGCTGAGCACCCTGAACTTTGTTTCTTGCAGCGTGGGGAGCAGCCCACACTGCTCACCCATGGAAGCTTGTGCTCGGCCTGCCGAGCTCACTGCGGGCAGCCGTAATTCCCAAATTTGTCAGGTAGTCAGAGAAGCCACATCCTTCTGGGGCCATTGGCTGTGCTGGCTGTTCTCTGAGCACACCTCTGAGCGAGGCTGTTCCACAGCCCAGAATGGCCTTGGGCAGCAGATGAATCAGAGGCACTCCTCTGGCTTCCTTTTATTTATCACCTTCCGGGGTGAGTTTTCCGTGCTGGTCTCAGCCAGCTGCTCCTTGTGACAGCTCCTCTCCCAGAAAGGGCCCTGGCTTGTGAGCAAGCAGCACAGAGGGAAAAAATGCCTCTTCCTGCGTGTTTCCACTCAAAACGTGTGTGGTGGGACGTGCCCTGTGACTGCCGGGTGATCGGCTGGGTGAGAAAGGTGCTTTTGGGGTGCACACAGGCACCCAAGTGACAGAGGGGCTGTCCCGCTGCAGCTCTGGGGTTTCATTTGCAGCCAGGACTGATAAGGTTGACCCGCAGGCAGTGACAGAGTTATTTAGGCACTGCCTGCCTTTGTTTGACACACTGGCAATGGTGATTTTGTCAATTTGGTGTTTGGAGACTTGACAAGTTTCTTATCTGCAAGTGCGTCCCGTGCCGTGCTCGAGGGCCCCGTTCTCGCTGCTTTGGGGTTACTTTTGAGGGGTTGATGAGGATTGAGAGGGAGGTTTGAGCTGCTTGGGCTGGGACTGTGCCAGCGGTGAAGTGGCTGCAGGGAGGGGAATGCCCTGGTTTGTGTGGGGTGGTGTCAGGTGTGAAGTGTAAAGACTCAACTTCTGTTCAGCAAGAAAAGAAACTGAGGGGGGATCTCATCAATCCATACAAACCTCTCCAGAGGGCATCAGGATGCTGCCAGACCCTTCCCAGTGATGGCCATAAAAGAAAACAAAACACAACAAGTTCCACCTCAGCATGAGGAAGAGCTTTCTCCATGGAGGTGGCAAAGCCCTGGAACAGCTCCAGGAAGGGCCTGGAGTCTCCCTATCTGGTGACATCCCACCCCCACCTGGATGATTCCTGTGTCACCTGCTCCAGGTGACCCTGCCGGGGCAGGGGCTTGGACTGGATGAACTCCAGAGGTCCCTTCCACCCCTAAATATTCTGGAATTCTGTGCAAGGACACCCAAATTGTGGCTGCTGGTGATCTCTGCTTTGGAAACTGCTGTAGAACTACTTGGATTTATTTTAAACACAACCTTGGATGTCACAGCAATGGAGTGGGAAATTCCAGGAAGTCAGCGGTGTGATTCAGTGTCACTTGTCTGATTGCTGCCCTTCAGGGGGGTTTCTGTCCTGGGTTGTATTTTACAGATCCGTGGAGTGCGAGTTCAAAGGGGTTTGCTGGGTTTCAGTTCTGTCCTGAACTGGTTCAAGCTGGGCAGGGCTCCCTTCCCACAGATGGCCAAGGGCTGAGTTTGGAACTGCAGCGTTTTTAGGGAAGCAAACGTGAGAGATGGGCAGCTTGCAGCTCTTGCAGCTTCTCACTTGCAGTGAATTCTCAACCAAGAGCCAGATGGGATCTGGGAAGGGACAGGAACGCTGCGGAGCAGCTCTGGGCAGCGTCTCCTCCCTGAGCAGCCCGAGCTTCTGGGTCTTACAGAGCCTCCTTGCCACAGGCTTCACCTCGGGTTTAGGGCTGAAGCAGCAACTTCTTGGGAAGGTGATCGGTTTTTGGGCCAAACCGAACAAAAGAACCTATTCTGGTCACGTGCTTCTCTCAAAAAGGAGTCGTCATTTGCAGAAATCCTTTCACAGGGACTCTTTCCAATCGAAACCGTGCTCTGAGGGAGAGAACATCTGAATGACTGCACAAGATTTTTAACTTTTAAAATCCATTTGTTTGAAAATTATTAACTTAGAGCATAAGGAACCAATGATGTAATCACTTTCTTTTTCTGCTGGCAGTAATGTGGATTTGCATTGACTTCAACTCCAGAGCTACACCTGGGCTGTAAAAGCCAGCTGTTCTCACTCTGCACACTGAACACTGTTAATGGAACGAGAGAACCTGGAGTCTGTGGAATCCTAAATTAGTCTGTAATAAATCCATTATAAACAACCAACCAGATCCCTTTTTCTGGCTCCCTCCTGCTGGAGCGGCCGAGTGCTGGGCCAGGGCAGGGAGCGACCCAGCTCCAGAGCAGCTCAGGCGTGGCAGAGCTGGGTTCGGGGCCAGGGTGGTTTCCAGGTGTCTGCAGTGATGATGGGTCAGGCACTCGAGGTTCTTGTGGCACCTCTGACTATGAACCAGCAGGATGTGAAGTGTTTGTTCATCCTTGTGCAGCCTGAGCTGAAAATGCACCAATTGTTCGGTGAATACGCAAATCTGAACTTCCAGAATCAGGAATTATTAACTCAGGTTTGGTTGGAAGAGCTCTGAGATGTGAAAACCAGAATAATTCGCATTTTGGTGGAGAGGGTGGCTTGCACTGGTAGGGCTAGGGGGGATTCCATTGCCCTGAGGGAGCAGCTGGAGCTGTGCCAGCGGGGTTTAGGTTGGATTTTAGGAACAGGTTCTTCCCCCAGGGAATGGTCCCGGCCCCGAGGCTGCCAGAGCTCCAGGAGTGTTCGGACGCCGCTCCCAGGGATGCCCAGGGTGGGATTTTGGGGTGTCTGTGCAGGGCCAGGGGTTGGGCTCTGATCCCTGTGGGTCCCTTCCAGCCCAGGACATTCGGTGATTCCATGGCCCTCATTTTTTGGGCAGTGGGGCTGTTCCACAGGGTTCATGTGGCGGGACTGGGGAGGGACCTGGCAGATATCCTGCAGGTACCAGTAATTCCCCCTGCCAGGTTTTGGTGGCCTCTCACACCCCTGGCACTCGTCCTGGCTGGCAGGACCAGAGTTTTGGGCTGCTTTTTTGAAAATTAAAGTTTAAGTCTTTCCTTTGTCAGATCCCACGAGGTGTTTGGGCTCCGATCAGCTCCTTCACGGCTCAGGAATGGCAGCAATTCCTCAAACATGACCCGGGGCCGCCAGCCCCTGGCTGATGGATGGGAGCAGGGGATCGGGAGGGCGGGAGCTGCTGCAGGACGAGGTTTGGTTTGTGCTGACTCCCGGGGTGCTGGGCCAGCCCTGGCTCCCTGTCCCCATTCCAGGCACCTGCAGAGCTCTGCACAGTCTGGGATCAAAGCACTTCCACAGCACTCGCAGTCAAATTGTGTCAAATTCGGGCAAAATTCATCTTTGTCTCAACTTGCTCCTTGCTTTTCCCTGCCGTTCCCTCTCGGAGCTGGAGCTCACGACCACTGTTGTGCCTCTGGCTCCTGGCAGGGGCTCTGGAAGGACCCAAAAGCCCCTTCCCCCCATTCCTGCGGCAGGAGTGGCCACCTTCCCCCCTGTCCACGCAAACACCCTGCTCACCATCCCTGCCACGTACTTTATTGTGATTTATGGCTGAAAATTGTCTGAGGGCAGTACCAACTAAATTCCCAACAGGGAAACGCAAAACCTTGGCATTGTTAACAGCAAATAGTTGAATCTTCTCAGCAGATGACACTTCATTTCTGATCTCGTTTCCCAGGTTTATTGCTGTCTGCAGTTGATTTGATATGAAATTTGGCTGTGCTGCTCCTTGCCTCCACAGTCTTTTCTATTTTTTTTAATCCATATTAGCCAGGGCCTGTCTTCTCTGATTTTTGGTGATTTCTACTCTGTTCCTTAAGTCATTCCCTGTGAAATTAATCCTGTGGACTTCAAAGGCATCACTGCCACGAACAAGACTTGTAAATGTTCCTTATCTTATTCCTACTTTGAAAAGAAATATTTCCCCAAGTGTTTGTGACTTGTGGTGCTTCAGCATCCCCCTGGTGTTCAGGAGCTGTCCCACAGTTCATCTTTTTAACAATTAAATCCCTTCAGGGAGGCTCTAAAGGGGCATCCAGAGCTGCTGGGTGCTTCTGGAGCTTGGGCTGAGCTCTCTCCTGCTGGTTCTATGTGCTTTAATTGTTCTGAGGTGTCAGGAGATCATCAAAACCAACTTCCCCCAGAGCTGGGTGTGGGCCCAGTGCTGAATTTCACAGCAATTCTTGATTATTCTGGTGGTTCTTCCTCTGGCACAGGGGCTGTATTTGCCAACACAACTGAAAATGGGAGTTATGGAGAGAAAAAGCAAAATAAACACTCAGGGACTGAGAAAAACTTAAATATATTGGTCAAGAAACAGTGACTGTGTAATAACGTGTAATATTCTTTACCATAATGTGTAATTATCTTTATCATTCAGGTGTTGAAAAATGCACACCCCTTCTACCCACAAACTTCAATTGAAAATGTACATTTTTTGCTCTTCAACTTGCACTTTACTTGGCTGATCAGACATTTCTCTCAACCAGTGCTTTTAAAGGAAGAAAAGTCCTATTTCTGCCAGGACATTAAGGACACAACCACGGCCAAGCTTAAAACCAGCTCAGCCCAAAGCCATAAACACCACTTAAAAAGCCATTTCCCCCTTGCTGCCAGAGCCGGGGGATGTTTCAGGTCTGGTGCCTTTAACTGCTGATGCAGTGCCTGAAATCCTGGAATGCCCGAAATCCTGCAGTGAGTTCGGGTGCATTTGCCAGCGAACCTGTGCTGATAAAACCGGCCCATAAATACGAGCTACTGAACAGTTCCTGGGCTGGCAGTCCGGGGTTGCCTTCATGAAGTGATGATGTTGCAGAGTTTTAGTTGGAGCAGTTGCTGAAATGATAAAAAATGTCTTTTTGGTGCAGTACGGGCTGTTCTTCCCAGGGAGATCTCCCTGGAACGGAGCGGGAAGCGCCATTTAAAGGATGAATCCTCTGGCAGCCTCTTGCAGACGATGTCTGGCACATTGTCAGAGCGCGGCTGAACCCAGCGGTGGTTGGGCTCTGGGGGGGATTCTTTGCTCACCGGCACTGAGTGTTTGGGAGGTGTCGGTGCAATCCAAGTGCCCCTCGTCCTGGGAAGCGCTGAACCTGAGCCAAAAGCTCATTAAGGTGCAGTGGAGATAACGATTCCTGCTCTTGGGAAGTTTGGAACTTTGATCCTCCATGGCAATAAAACCATTTATGGCTCCAGCTCCAAAGTTCTGAGTGGCTCAGAATGTCAAGGGCAAGTTGTGCCCAGTCGGTTCTGTAAAAGTGATTTTTTTTTCTGCTTTTTTAGTTTATTTCAGGCCTGATTCCTGCAGCACTTCCATTCTCCTGCTCTGACAATGCCATGGGGGCTTCAAGCTGCAGGGAGATGCAGCTTGATGTGAAGGAATAAAGTAGGGAAGGCTTCAGTGGTTCATTCTTCATCTCCTGGCATCTCAAGCAGTTTAATTAAAGCTTATTGCAAATTTCGGAGGAGTTTGTTCTTCATTCTTCTTGGCAACAAAGGGATCAATATTCTTGCTTGGCTTTTTCCTTCCAGTATAAGACTCCCCCATTCCCAGCCAAGATTTCCTGCTCCTCATTTTAATGCTATTCCATTTCTTGTTACCTGGGATAGGTGGCAAGGGAAAATCGCCTTGGAATTCTCACTCTCTGGGAACGAGGAGCTGCGAACCAGTCTGTGCAGTGCCCGTTCTGTGACGGGGCTCGTTCTGCAGACAGGGACCAGAGACCCACCTTGAGTGAGCAGGACTGGAGGTGCAGAATTTAAATCCCCAGTGCTCTGAATGTTGGAAAATCTCCTTGTGCGACCCTTGCCAGCTCCAGAGAGCTTCAGGGTTTCCATAAACGTGTTTCCCAGTGGAGCTAAAAACTTCCTTGGCACTGAATTGCAAAATTCTCTGAACTGCAAACTTTGCCCTTTCACCTCAGCTCTGGCAGCAAGGGGATAAATGTGTGCATGGCTTTGGGCTGAGCTGGTTTTAAGCTTGGCCGTGGTTGTGTCTTTAATGGCAGAAATAGGACTTTTCTTCCCTAAAAGCACCAGTTGAGAGAAATGTCCTCAGTCAAGTAAAGTTCAAGTTGAAGAGCAAAAAATACAGATTTTCAATCAAAGTTTGCAGAAATTTGCAGTTTGGGCTGAGCCATGCTATGAATTCTTTCCTCAAACTGTGGGAGAGCTGCTGTGTCCCCTCCCGAGCCCTGGGCTGGAAAGGGGAAGGTGTTGGAGCCCTCGGTCCAAGTCCCCAGCTGGGAGTCAGGTGGGGTTTGCGGGCAGCTGGCAGAGGGGGTCCCTGGGCTCCAGCCTGGCTTTGGTGCTGCTCTTCGATGGTTGTGGTGCCAGCAAGGGGCAGAGCTGAGATTTGAACTCAGGGGACCTTTCTGGGGAAGTTCAGCCCAGAGGCACAGTTGGACCCTGGGCCCAAATGTTTCACTCCTTAAAGCCCTCACCTCTGCCCCTGCCGCCCCTGGAATGCTGCAAACAGCAGAGCTGGGGATGGGAACGCTCCCAGCTCTCTGCAGTGCCATCTCCACCTTCTCCTCCTCCTCCTTTGATGTTTTGCCCAGTGAGAACTGGGACAGTAATTCCAAGCCAGTGGCAAATTCAATTAATTCCTTTGAAAGTGCCACACGCTTTCAAGTTGGAAACTAGCTGAGTTTCCAATTTGTGGAGCGGTGGGGTCTTGCTTTTGCAAATCTGCCTGAAAGTTTCATTGGAAGAGTTATTTTTTGTACTTAAAGTATCCAAGCACAGATTGCACGTGTGGCTCGAAGGAAAAAAGGGAATTGCAGGCAGAACGGTGAAATGCAGTTGCAGTTGTGTGGGTGGTGTAAACAAACATCTGCATCCTCCCAGGTTGTGGAAATGGAGATACAGTCAGAGGTTGCTTTTGTGGCCCTGGGTTTCAGAGTGCTGGCAGGGGTGTGCAGTTATTAAATCAGAATTGATGCCACCGTACTGTGGGGTACAAACCCCTTCTTGTGGAGGGGCCAGCCCCAGGAACAGGTTTGTGTTCCCCCAAGTCTCCTTCCCCAAAGGAACAAATGAACCGTAATACCTGGAGTGTGGAGAGCTGCGGTGATGCCGACGGGCTGGGCTGGACACAGCCCAGGTTCCGCCCCCTCGGGAACCAGCGGCAGAACTGCTCATTCCGTGGTCAGGCTGGGACAGTTTCAGGGGGTCAGGGCGATTACCGCACACAGCAGGACTGTGTCTGAATGTATTTTCGGGAGAATACGGATCCTTCAGGCCGGGTGTTGGTGCTGGGATCTCATGAGGCAGAACAAAGCTGCAGGGCTTGGAGGAGCAGCAACAGCAGCACCTTTAACCCGGAAAGGGATCAGGGACCACCAGACCTGGAACACTCTACAGCCTTGAAAACTGTTTGATGCTTGGCTGAACTTCATTATTTATGGATAATGAAGTTTCCTTTTCATGTTTGGACGCTGTCAGGGAGGTGCTGCTGTCCCTGGGAACAAAAGCTGGGGGCATTCCCCAAACCACAGCCTGGGGAATCACAGGATCAGGGAATATCAGATTGGAGGAGACCTCAAGGATCATCCGGCCCAGCCTTTCCTGGCCAAACCTTGAAGAGCATCTTAAACAGATGCATCAAACCTGATAAATTTACAGAAGTGTGAAGAGAGGCCAGGCTGGTTTTCCAGCTGTGTCTCTGCAATTCCTGGTGTTCCAAGGGGACTGGAATTGCAGGTCTGGGGTTTTGGTTGGGTTTTTTTTTCTGAAATCAAGCCCTAGATCTGGTTGGGTGCTGTAAATTCAGGAGCAGGCTGGCTCCTCCACTGGCAGCACTGATTTATTTCTCCTCTGGCTCACAGCACTGCCTCTTACTCCAGACAGAAGCTGAGACAGCTCATGTAGATTAATTCCTTTTCTGGGCTTAAAACCCCCAGGGGCCCTTTGGAGTGAAAATAATAAAGGAAATGGAGAGCCCAGTGGAGAAAATGACACAGCAGAAGGTTTGTGTGCGTGTTCCTTGGGTGTAAAACAAACCACACAGTGTCTGTGAGGGACAGAGCACAGGAGCAGCTGAAGTTTGGCTCCTTCCCCCTGAGCACACTCAGAGACACAAAACAGTTTGTGCTGGGCTGAAATTAGCGCTGGTCCCCGAATCTGGGTGTTCAGGAGGTGTATCTGTGTCCTGTGTGCAGTTTAGGTGCACTCTGAGAACGGAATATTCTTTATTTTTACACAGATACTGTGGTATGAGCCCTTTGCAACAAATATTTGTGGGGAGGGTGACTGATGGGAATTCTGCAGACATGAAAATACCAATATTATCTTTTTTCCTTATGATCAGGGTGTCTTGTGCTTCAGTGGTTCTGAGTCATCTCAGTTTGCCTGATTTGGATCTGAGAAGCTGTAATTAAAATCCAGGGACTCATTTGTTCCTGCTCCTGAGCACTGGTGTGGGGCCGCCTGTGGGTTTGGGGGAGTTTAAAGCCCTAAGAGACCATGGGATCATCCCATGGGAGCCCCTGGGTAACCTCGGGAAAGCCTCCCCTTTCCCATGGGCTGCGCCGGGGAAGCTGTTTTTCCTAAAGCAATCCAGGCTTTAGGAGATTAAACCACGGAGCCCAGGATGTGATCCAGCCTGTGATGGGGACAGAGACAGGATTAGCCCAAAGATGATGAGGGCATGGCTGAAACCCTTCCCTGCTCCCAGTTTGGGAATCAGTTTGGTTTGGGCTGTTTGGGCAGGACAGGGTCTGCAAAAGCTTTGATTATTTGCCTGTCCCACTCCAAGATAATCCATGATTCCAAGGGAATCAGGGAAATCTTTCAGACTCTGATCAAGTGTGCGTCAATTCCTTGTCCTTGGTGAGCAGAGGACACCCTCACTGGTGTTCCTGGAATGCTCTGAGGTTGGAAGTGTTGGAAGCTCTGGAGGGCAGAGGCTCTTCCTGCTTTTCTCCTGTTCTCCAGGGAAAGGAGTGAATGTAAAACCCAACAGTTACAGTGTCCAGATTAGGAAGTCCATGTCACACCCTCCTGCAGAGGTGGCTGATGTCATTTCTCAGCTGATTTAATGCTCATTTTTGAGATAACCCAGCTTGAAAATGTTGAGTGTATTCCCTGTGTGGAGTCAGTGTGCACCAGTGAGTGCACAAGGGGTTAGAAGTCATCAAACCACAGAATTCCAGGGAGTTTTGGGCTGGAAAGGACCTTAGAGATCCTCTCACTCCCTGGGCAGGGATAGTCCACCTGCAACTCCTCAGAGGCTGGACTCGGCTGCCTAATGATGGCTGTTAATTAAAGCATTTCCAGCTGCATAATCCTGTTAATTCTGGATTACTGACATCCCAAATGCTCAGCACTCACTTGGAACTTCTGGAATTGATCTGAATGGCAGCATCCACCATCCAGGAGTGGGAATTTTTTCCTAACAGTGACTCAATGTCTGTATTTCCCAGTGTTGAACCATGAATTACTTTTTTTCTGAAGCAGAAGTAGCCTGCCATCTAAATCTTAATTATGCCGCTCTCAGTTTGTCAGACACAAATTCCTGGGAAGTTACCAGAATGTTTTTGCTCCAAACATCAAAAAGGCTTTGTTCCTCTGAAGAATTAATTCCTTGGGCAGTTTCTTGTTTTTTAAATAAAGCCTCTGTTTTTTGGCTGGATCTTGGCACCGGGGCCCGTCCCAGGCTCCCCCGAGCGGGGCTGTGCTGCAGAAAGGCCATTCCTGGGTGCTGCAGCAGCAATCAAACCGCTCTGGTTCGGTGCAGTGGGGTTTGGTGTTGGGCTGAGGGGTGGGGTGAGCTGGAGCCTGGCTCCTGCAGCAGCCCTGAATGGGATCCTTTGTCCCGGAGCAGCCCCGGCCCCTGCTCTCAGAGGGCGGCAGGGGAGCAGGACGTGGCATTTGGACGTGGCTGTGTCTTCGCACTGGGTGGGGCAGGGGGTTCTGAGCCAAGTCAGGGATAATGGATCTTGCAGGGGCTCTGTTCTCCGGGCCAATAATTCACATTTCAAGTGCAGTCATTGAGGGAAAGATTCCATTTCCTTCTGTTTGAGTTACACAGAAATTGTGAGTGACAGTTCCTGCTTTGTTCTCTTTTCATTTTGGGGCATTTTAGCTCAGCTTGGCTTTTAGGGCAGTCTTGAAAATGAGTTAATCTGTGGGAAAAATGGGTCTGCGAGTTAACAGAAACATGGAATCATGGAATGGTTGGGTTGGAAGAGACTTTACAGCTCATCCCATCCCACCCTTGCCATGGGCAGGGACACCTTCCCCTATGCCAGGCTGCTCCAGATTGGCCTTGGACACTTCCAAGGATGGGGCAGCCACAGCTCCTCCAGGAATTCCATCCCAGACCACCCTCAAAGGGAGGAATTCCTTCCCAATATCCCAATCTAACCCTGCCCTGTGGCAGTTTGAAGCCTTTCCCCCTGAAAATGCCACATCTCCCCTGGTTCCACGGAACCCCAGCTCAGGCTCCCTGAGCTGCTCACAAACCTCTTTCAGACTGAGGCCTCTCCCTGGGCTCTTGCACAGAGTGAAGCTTCTAAAGTGTGTTTGGGGATTTTTATTTGCAGTGGAATTATACTTCTTGTTTTGTGCCCCGTGCATGACACTGAGGCTCTGCTGTGTGTAGGTGTTCCCTGGCTTGGGAATGTGCTGGGACTGAGCCGGTGTCCCGGGGGCTGCTGGAGTTCCATAGTTTGGGAATGTGCTGGGACTGAGCCGGTGTCCCGGGGGCTATTGGAGTTCCATAGTTTGGGAGTGTGCTGGGACTGAGCCGGTGTCCCAGGGGCTGCTGGAGTTCCATAGTTTGGGAGTGTGCTGGGACTGAGCCGGGGTCCTGGGGGCTGCTGGAGTTCCATAGTTTGGGAATGTGCTGGGACTGAGCCGGTGTCCTGGGGGCACTGCCAGAGCCGAACCTGCTCCATAGGTCACCCTTCCAAGCCCTGGGGAGCCCAGGCTCTGCCAGGGCTCCTTTGCCACCCGTGCAGGCCCCGTTTGTGGGGTGGCTCCGGAGCAGGGCATCCCCCGTGGTTGTCCAATGCCCTCGCAGCTCCTCCTCCATCCCTTCCGAGGAATCACCCTCTGCCCTGGAGCACAAGAACTGCTGCTTATCTTCACCTTCTGTCCCTGGCTGTGCCATAAAACCATCTGCTCGTGGGATTATCTGCTGCCCTTTCCGATCCTGATGGATTCCATAGGCTGGGTGCACTTGGAAAACACATTCCTCACCCTTTGAACCAAACTGGAGTACGAAACCAAACACGAGACATTGCCTCCAGTTGTGCTCGAAGAAATGATCATTAAACAAACCCAGGCCCGTGTTTTCCACCTCTGTCTCTTTATTTGGATTAAATTTCCTCAATTTCAGTGCTGCTTTTCATCTGGGATGATAAAAGGAGCAGGATCAACACTCTGAAGTGAATTTCAAAGGACAAAATCACAGCTGAAGTTTAGCTCGAAGCAAAAAGACTTAACTTCAGATATTGCTGCAAATTTGAATACAAAAGTCTCTGTATTATTTTTCCTTCTTCCTTTCTCGCTGCTCTGTCAGGATTTAAGTGAAGGGGTTTTATTTTTCCATGCCCATGTTTGTGATGTGAAGCTTCCTTTTCCTTTCAAGTCGGAGAGAGGTCAGGGAGGGGGCCCAGCAGCACAGATCCCTGCAGATGGGATAGCTTTGGGACAGCGCTGACTTCCAGCAGCAGGAAGCATCACTTGCAGCCAGCAAAGCTCCCAGGGAAAATATGCCAGCAATTTGTCTTTTCTAATCTTGCACAGAACCATTAGGGAGGAGGTTCCACAGACAGTGACCCTCTGTTCTGGCTGAGTTCAGTCTGGCAAGGCAAGGAACAACAAAATTGACTCTTTTTTTCTTTGTTTTTGAGGGTTTTTTGATGTGGGAGTTCCTCCAGGCTGCAAGTGCGGCAGGTTGGGATGTGAAACCTGCCTGGTGGAGTGGGAAGGGGAAGGGAAGGGGAGTGCAGAGTTTAGTTCTGCCTTGTGGCTTCTGTGATCTTTAGGGAGGGGAAGGGAACCGCTGGGTCCTCCCCGGTGCTCTTTGGGCTGAATTCACTCTGTGTTCCCAGCAGAAAGGCCAGGGCTGTGTATGCCCACCTTGCCCTGGGCAGCAATTTATGGGAAAAATGCAGCCTGGTATTTGTGTAATGAGTGATTGTCCCAGAAAAACCTGGAGCACACAGGAATTACTTGTGGGAACCCCTGAGGTGTGACAGCACTGCAGGGACCCGGGGGATCCGTCCAGAGGGGAACTCGGGGATGCTCCAGGGCTGCAGCCCCTCTGGAGCCGGGCTGGGAGAGCTGGGGGAGCTCACCTGGAGCAGGGAAGGCTCCAGGGAGAGCTCAGAGCTCCTTGCAGGGCCTAAAGGGGCTCCAGGAGAGCTGGAGAGGGGCTGGGGACAAGGGATGGAGGGACAGGACACAGGGAATGGCTTCCCACTGCCAGAGGGCAGGGATGGATGGGATATTGGGAAGGAATTCGTGGCTGGGAGGGGGGGGAGGGGCTGGGATGGAATTCCCAGAGCAGCCGTGGCTGCCCCTGGATCCCTGGCAGTGCCCAAGGCCAGGCTGGAGCACCCTGGGACAGTGGGAGGGGGCCCTGCCCATGGCAGGGGTGGCACGGGGTGGGGTTTAAGGTCCCTCCCAACCCAACCCAAACCATTCCACGCTTCACATTCACATTCAGCTTTGGCCAGGAACATTATCCAGATTTTTCTGTTGGAATGTGAATGGAATTTTTACTTCTGGGCCAGTTCTGGGGTCTTTAACGTGTCGGAGCTGCACGCCCAGCTCAGCAATCAGCCTTTAAAATCCTGATTTACAGCCCCTTTGTAGGGAGGGAGAGGAAAGTGGGCATGGAAGCAGCTCCGAGGAGCAGAAATCCAGTAAAATTCCTGTAATCCTGAGGAAATCATGGATTCAGTGCACTGTCTGTGTGTCTGTGGCATAAATTGGGGTCACTGGGAACAAACCCCGCCTGGCAGCACAGGAAGATGTCTCTGCCTGGAATCAGGGATCCTGCAGGGATTCACATCCCTGGCCTGCTTGTTGGGGTATTTTTAGCCACAATATTTTGAAGAAAGCTCCGATCTGGGAGAGAATTTCCGGCGCGGTGCAACCCCCAGGCTGTGCTGGAGCCCGGCCAGGAGCAAAGCACCTCATCCCCACAGAAATGAGAAGCATTCCATGGGAATTTCCTGGCAGAAGAGCTCTCCTTTTTATTTATTTATTTATTTGTTTCATTTCCAGTCCAGAGCTCCTCAAACACAAACCTTGGGAAGTCTGAAGAATTCCCCCCTGAAAATGTTCGGGTGATTTTTTCGCTTTCTTAAAAACAAACGTGGTGCTTGTTCACCAATGGATTTGCTCAGGGAACAGCTTTGGATATGTAAATATTGGGATTTTGTGTGTGGGAAGATTTCACTGCTGCATTTAGGATGTGACCTGTTCTTAACTCAGTTTTTTAAACAAATCAGCTGCTCTGGGTTTGGTCTGCGCTGACTTTGCTGATCAATTCCTTGAACCCCAGCCAAGCATTTCACTGATTTTCTGGCTTTTTACCCAGTTTGAAAGCTAATTCAATTTCAGCTTTCTCATCTGGCCCTGGGGAGGGCTCTGCTCTGCCCAGAGAGGCTCCAGCAAGTCCCAGGGAAAAGGCACCTCAGGAGTGTGGGCTCCTGCCCTTAATCCTATTCCCCCTGGAAATCCCAAGAGCATCCAGCTTTGGGAGGGATTGAATTCGCAGAGAATCCTGAGTTTTGGTGTTAAAATTGGTTCTTGGCTGGGCAGAGCCTTTAGCAGCAAAAATTGTGATTTGGTTTGGAAATGAGGGTGTTTTAGTCCGAACAGGGTGGGGTGTGACATCCCATTTCTGATGGTTTCTGGTGCTGGAGTTACTCCTGTGAAACACAAGAAATGACAATTGTGGAACTGATCTGCCTGAGGGGGGTGACCTCTGCGGGCAGGTTTTTGGCCAAGTGGGAATGTGCAGCTGCTCCAGGAGATGTCACAGGCCTGTCTGGGAGGTAAAACCTCACTTTTGCTGGCTGTTAGTAAGATTTCTTCATGATAAAACCTGTAAATAGCTACATGATGTCCTTTCCCAGTGCATTCCATACCCAGGGCGACTGAATCGCTTCAATTCCTTTTCCAAACCCTCCCCTGCCTTTGGAGAGCCCATTCCCAAACCTGATTCCCTCATGGCTCTGGTTTTCCTCTTTTTCTCCCCATTTTTCAGCCATCTACAACTACGAGGCCGCGCAGGACGTGGAGCTGTCCCTGCAGGTGGGGGACACCGTTCACATCCTGGAGATGTACGAAGGTAGGTGCAGCTCTCAGCGGGGTTTGAAAGGAAAACAGGAACAAATCAAGATTATTTTTCAAATTTTAGGTCTGTATTTTCAGCTTCTGATAGGCCCCAAAGCACAGATTTGGTGTGTAGTGGTTGCTGCAGCCTCTTAATTTTTAAAATAGTGTTACAAATGCAGAAATGCAGAGGATTTCTCATCTCTGCACTGTTCCAGGTAGAGTTTCTCGAGGTGAGGTTTCACCAGTATCTCAAGGCAGCACGAAAAGAGGAAGAAACATTTAATTCTGGCTGTTCCCTGCTGTTTTCAGCCCACACCTCTTTGCTTTGGCTCCTCTTTGGGCCAGGCCAGGCACTTGTGCTCACGGGGTGAACTCATCCCACTGGAAAATAAGAATAATAATTTTTAAAAGATTCTTTTAACCTGAGTTATTTTTTGATCTAAGTGGATGACAGAAAAGGAGAGGGAAGGGCAGATTGTTTCAAAAGTAATGTTGTTTTGAGCTGTAATATCACAAACTGGCATTAAATGTTCTTAAAAGGCTCCAGTTATGGAGCTTCCATGCCCTTTTTAGGCTCTTTTCCCAATCCTTCACTGGGACATTTTTCATAATACCTTAATGTAAACTACAAAGAAAACAGAATTCTTATTTTAGAGATTAAAATGGCACTTGAGTGTTTCAAATCTCCTTATCCAATTTGACTCTTTGACAAAGATTTCGATATTAGGGCTGGAACAGAGCCATTTAATCACTTTAAGGAATGTTCTGGTCACTCCTTCCCTCTCCAAAAATTAAATATAAAATATAAATCAAATTATTCTCACAAGCAGCATCGATTTGAAGGAAGATTCTGTGCCCAGGATCAGCGCTGGGAACAGGGAGCTGCTTCTTTAGCAGTTTGTTCTTGGCCAGTTGTTCCCTTCCCATCCTCTGGGCCCAGCAGCAGCTCCCAATCCAGGCAGATCCCGTCAGGGTTTTACCCTGTGGAGCGGGGAGAGGGGGAAAAGGGAAATATCCCTGTGGAAATCACTGATTTGTGACCTGGCTCTGCAAAAAGACCCAGGAAAGAGGGAGGAAAACTCCCTTGGGAAGAGGAGGCATCTTGTCCTTCCCAAAATTTGGGGGGATTTTCTTCTTTCTCTCTGTTTTTTATATTTTTATCACTCTTTAGCCCCATTTCTTGTAGTCAGCTCGGCAGATACAGGAATAGGGAATGAGTACATAAATGGCATTCCTTTTTTATTTGTGGCCTGAAATATCCCAGTTTGGAGCTTTGTCAGGAGAAAATTGCCTGTGAACGGTTTGGGAAAGACGTGAATGTTTTCATACGTGAGGGGAAAGTGATTGTTCTCATGTGCTGAGCCACCAGTGTGGAACAGAAATCTGTGACCGAGACACCTCGGAATTCCTGCAGGGCAGCAAAAATCCCTTTTCCCAGAAAGGGCAGCCAGAGATCCAGGCCAGACAGTTGTGAGTGTGCAGGAGAAGATGCACAGATGGTGACTCTGCTGTGGGTCTGCTCTAATTCCCCATAAATTCACCTCAAAGCCTCCCAGTTCTGATGTTCCTCTCCCTGGGAGGAACTTCTCGTGTCTTCCCCAGTCTCTTTTTCGGGATATCGGCTCTCAGCTGTTGTTTCCAACTCTCCACGGGGCTGGTTTTGAGGGTAAATGTTCTCACAAGAGGCTCTTTCTGCTCCTTTTCCTGCTAATGCTGCCTGCTCACCAGTGGAGCTGATAAAAACGGGTTTTGTTCCTCTAATCACTGCTCTTATCTGGATACACAAACCTCGACCTAGGAAAAGTTTCCATGTCACCAGGGCGGTGGCTCTGTGGGAGGAAAGGCTGGAGATGCCCTGTGAAGGCATTTTGGGGGCTGGGAAATGCCCTATAAAGCGATTTTTTGGGGCTGGAAGATGCCCTGTGAAATCATTTTTTGGGGTTGGGAGATGCCTTGTGGAGTCATTTTCAGCGTTGGGAGATGCCCTGTGGAGTTTTTTTGGGGGGGCTGGGAGATGCCCTATGAAGTCATTTTTGGGGGGCTGGAAGATGCCCTGTGATGTCATTTTTTGGGGTTGGGAGAAGCCCTATGAAGTCATTTTCTGGGGTTGGGTGATGCCCTGTGGAGTCCTTTTTTGGGCTGGAGATGCCCTTTGGGGTCTTTTTTGGGGCTGGAAGATTCCCCAGGAAGTCTTTTTTTGGGGTCTGGGAGATGCCCTGTGAAGTCATTTTTGGGGGGCTGGGATACACCCTGTGGTGCCATTTTTGGGTCACTGTGAGTTATCCCTGGCTGAGGGCATTCCATAGGCTGTCAGTGACATTCCTCAGGGAATTCAGGGGAGTTTTAGGGTTGTCCAGAGGCTCTCACGGAGGTAGCAGCCCCTGGGAACACCTCGGTGTTACTCCCCAGCTCAGGGTGCTCAGGAGCATCTCCGTGAGTCCTCCCAGTGTCCCCAGGGCCGCTCCTTCCCGGCCATCCGGAACGTTCCTGCGTTTCCCGTTTGCAGCAGCGGGGTCCCCGGCCGCGTGTGGAGCTCTTCGTGCTCGGGGATGCGGCTCTGCTGGGCCTGCAGGGACACAGTGCACGGGCAGCAGTCCTGGGGCTCTGCTGGGATCTGGTGTTATCAGCAAACGCTATCGGGCTCCCAGGGCGGGAGACACAACACTGAGAGAGCCTAGCTGCTGCAGGAGCCGCGTGAGAGGCAGAGGCGATAAAGGGACTTTTGAGTGCGCTTTGGGGCAGCTCTGGGCTGCACAAACCTCTCCTGAAGTGGCTCCCGAACCCTCAGGGCAGTCCCTGCAGTCAGGAGCTGCTCCTGTGCTGCCTCGCGGTGCCAGAAACCCCTTTAACCTGCACAGTCCCTGCTCGGGTGTGCGGCCGCTGCTGTGCAGGGGTGGAGGCCTCTTGCAAAGGCTGGGGTCACAAAATATCCTGAGGGGAAGGGACCCACAGGGATCATCCAGGCCAACCCCTGGCCCTGCACAGACACTCCGAGATCCCAGCCAGATTTGGGGTGAGGCTCTGGCACTGCCCTTGTGTCAGTAAAGCTCTGCTTTCCCCTGTTCTGGACACGCCTGGCCTCGTGTTTTCCAAGCCCCAGCTGGGCTGATGCAGTTGGGGTGGATGGTGAGTGCACCCATGGAGATCAGGGGGTGATAACGCAGGGGGTGATAACACAGCGGGTGATAACACAGGGGGTGATTCATTGTTCTGCCCTGCAGCTCCCTTGTGCCAGGGATCCATCGGGGCTGACATCCCCAGAAATGCAGCTCCAGCTTGGACAAAGGACATGGGGAAGGACAACAGAGGGAAACCACTGAGGAGTTTGAACTGAAGGTTCCAAGTATTTCCAGCACAAGCTGATGCCCATGGAATCATGGAATGGTTTGGGTCAGAAGGGACATTAAAATCATCCAGTGCCACCCCCTGCCATGGGCAGGGACACCTTCCCCTATCCCAGGTTGCTCCAGTGTGGCCTTGGACACTTCCAGGGATGGAAACCCTTGCAGGGACGCTTCTCTGTGCCAGACACAGTCTGTGTAGGGACACCTGAGAGCTCTCAGATCTTTTCTTGGATCCCTTTCCCTTTAAAGCAAATACAGCCAAACCCCTGCAGAGCCCAGGGCTGTTCATTTAGGTCCCACTCTGCAGAGCAAGGTTTTATTTTCCCCTTCTGTCTGTGGCTGCAGAAGGGCATGAGGTCTTTGTACGAAATTCCTCCTTCCCCTGATAAGAACACACACAGTGCCTGCTCCTCTGCCTGCCAAGGATTCAGCCCTCTGCACAGGCTGCAGAATCCAAGAAAAGAAAGGAAACTTGCTGCCTCCAGGACTTTGGAGGCTGCTCCAGCACAGGGAGTCTGTCCTTGAGCAGGGAGCTGGGAGGACACGTTGCTGTTGAGGGGAATCTCTCCTAATCCGCAGGATTTCTCGATATTATTATTAATTGTAGTACGTCAGGGAAGCTGTGGGAAAAGCCACGCTGTGGGTGGAAGGAATGTGTGCTCACACACCGTGACCCCTGGCAGTGTCTGCTCCTGCTGAAAACGAGTTTACCTTGAATTTGTTCCTGGTTTCAGCCCTCGCTGTGCAGGGTGAAGCAATGCCCTGAGTGTGCTCTGGGGTGGGACAGGGCCCCAGGGAGGAACAAGCATCCTGTGGTCCAGCACGTGACCTGGGCTTGCATCACCGGGGAGAACTTTATCATCCTCTGAGTATTTTCCTCAGATTTTCCTTTTCCATACTGCATAAAATCCATTTAATGAAGGCTAAAATTGAGGACCTGATCCATTAAAAAACCCCAACAAAACAACAACCCCAAACTTTTCGATATCACTTTGCAAGCCTGCTTTTTTTGGTGTTTTAACTCAGATTTCAGTCTGAGTGTTGTGGCAGCTGAAATTTTCCATGTCACCATCAACTGAAAAACCTTCCTCCATTTTTAGCCCATCTCTGCTTGGGGAAAACACTCAAACACTTAAACATTCTCTCATTCCTCTGAAGATTTAAGCAAATTTTGGGGGTTTTTTTTAAGAAGAAATCATGTAATTAATCGACCACTGCCAAAAGACTGATGTTCCTGTTGAAGTGATGGATAAAATTATTGAAAATGGGAGCAGAATTCCGATAAGAGTCTCACAAGGTGCTTGCAGAAACAGTTTTGCATAATCAGGCCCAACGTGCTTTTATGCAATGATTGCAAAATATTTTACAGGAATGGGGGCAATGCCAAGGGGCCCTCTGAAACAGGAGGAAGTTGTGCTGTCGAAGGGCTGAACGTGTCAAAGGGGATTGGAATCACTCCTGATAAATTCCATGAGCTCTGGAATTTATTTTTTTTACCCTGAGTAACTTGTGCTTTCCTGTTCAATTAATGACAACTTGGATAAAAATAGAACCTAAATCTGCTCATCCCTAATCCAGGACCTCATCCATTGCTCCATGAGCAACGGGTAATCTTGTTTTCCTCCTGTGGAAAGAAATGGAATTTCTTCTTTCCTCCGAACTTATTACGGGCTTATTGGAGGTTACATGGTTGAGGTTCCTCTTCATTGCTAGAGAAAGGGACAAAACTGCACTTCAGAAAATAAACAAATGGCAAAACACAACCCCATGCACTTAAGAATCCTCAACAAAATACAAGTTAAACCATTCTAAACTCTAATTTATGGTCGAGGAGTGTCAGATCCATGGTTCCTTATGGAAACTGCTTTGATAAGTATGGGAATATGTGGGGGAACAACAACAAAACCACCCAAAAAATTAAAAACAAACCCAAAGAAACCAGCCTCCCCTCCTCTCTTTGCCTGATTATTCCCTTAAACCCCTTTGCCTTCTTGATGCTGCCACTCAGCTGGACGTAATCTCCTTGGATGGGCTTTAATGTCCCTCCCAACCCAACCCATTCCATGGAAATCCCGGTTAAACCCTGGGTGCCAAAGAGAGGAGAGATGTTCTCTCAGTGACATTTGCTCCTGAGGCCTGGCCATCACAATTACTTCTTTTATCTTACAGTTTTTAGCCCTTGCCAAGGTAACATTGATGAAAAGGATTTGTGCGAGGGCAGGGAGCTCAGCTCCTGCAAACAGAGGTGTCTTCACAGGAGCGGGTCCCAAATGAGAGGACGATAAATTGATGTTGTAGAAAGGTGGTGAGAATTACAATTGGTATTTAATTACTGTCAGCAGGAAATAATGAAATATAAACATCTGTGTTTGCTTTGCCAGGCTGGTACCGAGGATACACGCTGCGGAATAAATCCAAGAAGGTACGACCTCACTTTTGAGTGACTCTAAATTTTAATTCCACACCTTTCCAGACCCCATCTGGTGCTGAAAACTGCTGTATTTCTTGTCTTAACATCACGCAGGACTCCTGGCCACCATGTCCTTTCCTCAGTGACAGAAATAAATGGCTTTGAGCTGAAGGTTCAGAGCCATGAGTTGGGTATTCCTCCACTGGAAGCACAAGGAATGCAGTTGGAACTTCCCACATTAACTGTTCCCATCTTCATACACAATTTCATTGCTTTGTTATGATGCTCAGGGACCTGAGCACATCCAGCATTAGTTATATTTAATGGGAATATCAGAGTTTTGACTGGAAAATATTCCAGAATTACACATCCCTGGGTCTCAGCCAAGCTCCTGGAGCTTGGGCTGGAAGCTGCCTGGAAATGCACGTTCCCCTAGGAATGCTGGAACCTCTCCTGTGGTAACATCCCCACAGCCTCTGTTTTTAGGGATAGAGAGGATTGAAAAGGGAACAGAAAAGGATTCCGGTATTCCTGGAAGGTTTCTCTGTAACAAGGGAAATTTGGGAATTTCTGCAGATGCCGGTGGTGGGAGCTTTTCTAGGGAGTACAGAGCAGCCTGACAGAGGACTCCAGGAATATTTCGTGGCAATGACTGATAATTTTCAGGAATTTACAGCGTTTCCTGCAGGAAGATGAGGGTCGTTAGAGCAAAACAAGGAATCAGCTTCTCTGAGTTGCCAGTATGGAACCTGCTGCTCCTCCTTGTCCCTTTTTCCTGGCATATTGGGACATTCCTTACCCCTTCCCCCTGTTTTTTGTTAAATATATTCTTGTCACATCCTGTCCCGCAGTAGGATTGATTTATTTCATTTCTCTCTTTATTTTTAGGGCATTTTCCCAGAAACTTATATCCATTTGAAAGAGGCCATCGTGAAGGACCGGGGGTAGGTTGGCACTTCTTTGGCAGCAAAACCCAGGGAATTCCATCCCATTTAAACCCCAAAATAACCAATTTAAGTAGCTGTGGTTGTCACAAACACAGGGTGTACCTCTTGGGCTGGACTGGAGCTGCTTAAGTTCATTTTCAGAGCACTGACAAACCAGAGCCGTTGGGAGTAGGGCAGCAGGGGATGATTTGCAGAGTTAAGGAAGCTCTGCTGGACAAGTCAGCAGTGGGGAGGGTCAGCCCAGCTCCCCCGGGGACTCCTGCAAGTCATAACAGACCCCTGCTCGCAGCCAAGGCCCAGCAGGAGCGTGGATTCCTTCCTGTCTTGGAAAACACTGGAGGAAATGACTCCTCGTTGGATTCCTCGAGCTGGGTCTGTGCTCGTTAAGTGAGAGCAAAACAGCGGCTGCGAAGGAAGGAACTTTATAAAACACTTCTTTTTTTACTTTTATTTTCAAGTAACTGTTACCATTGCAAGTAGGGATTCTTCCAAACTTAATTTCTGTCTCTTTATCCTGGTTTTGGGATGGATCCTCTGGGAATAACAGGAGTGAAAGGAGGCTGAAGCATTTTGCATTAAAAATGGATGATGAATGTGGATGTCTGTGTTAAGAACAGCTTAAGGGTCTTGACATCATTTGTGAGTGAATTGTGTGAAAATCAACCCCTCTGGAATTTCCATTCATATATTTATAAAAAAAGGGTGTTTTCCTTTAAGTTTTAACCCTGAGTGTGAAACCTTTCTCTGATTTTGTCTCTCTCCAGGCAACATGAAACAGTGATTCCCAGTGAGCTGCCCCTCGGCCAGGAGCTCACCTCCACGCTGAGGGAGTGGGCAGTGATCTGGCACAAGCTGTACGTGGTGAGTTCTCCTCAGGGGTTGATGTTTTCCCAGGTGGGCTGAGCTGGGCTCTGTGCAGGGCACTCTGTGCCTCTGGATGGTGCAGAACTGAACGGTGAAATGGGGCCTGAGAGGGGCTCAGAGTGTTCTGCTGTCAGGTGTGGGATGGCAGGACTGGGGGGGTTCCCTGGGCTCAGAGCTGTGGGTGGCAGCCCTGGGGCAGCAGGGACGGGCACAGGTCACACTGGCACCGTGTCGGGGGTGTCAGGGCTGGGTGGGGGTCACAGCTCACCTGGACAATCCAGCCTCCTGCTTTGCCTGTCCTGTGCCAGCCCTGTGTGAGGGCAGGAAAGCTCAGCTGGGCACGGAACTGCCGAGTTTGGACGCAGCTTTAGGCAGGGCTGAGCTCTGCTGTGCCGGGAATGCCGGAGGTGTCTCATGGGCCAGCTGATCCCCACCCGCAGCATCCCGGGCCCAAACAGGGAACGGGCAGAGGCAGGGAATAGAGGATGTGCTCTAGGGGGAGATGGGACTTGTCAAAAAGCCACATCATGGAATGTCCTGTGTTGGAAGGGACCCACCAGGATCATCAATCCAACCCCTGGCCCTGCACAGACACCCCAGAATCTCACCCTGGGCATCCCTGGAAGCGCTGTCCCAACGCTCCTGGAGCTCTGGCAGCCTCGGGGCTGTGCCCATTCCCTGGGGAGCCTGGGCAGTGCCCAGCACCCTCTGGGGGAAGAACCTTTCCCTGATCTCAGCCTGAGCCTGCCCTGGCCCAGCTGCAGCCGCTCCCTGGGTCCTGTCCCTGTCCCAGAGCAGGAGCTGCCCCACAGAAGGAATTTCTTGGCTGCTCCAAGGCCTCCCGTGTCTGGAGTTCTCTGGAGGGTGGGGAAGGAGCTCTCATGTCCGAAATGCCTGGCCACAGGAGTGACCTCAGCGGTGTCACCAGCCGAGGCCCTGCACGGATGTGGGGATTTTCCTCCAGAAGGTGCTCCTTGCTCAAAGAAATGAGTCCACAGTGAGCTGCCTTATTTTAAAGGTGATTAAGGCACATTAAAAAGTCAAACTTGATTTTTCTTCAAGCGGTGACGAGTTCAGCCTGTGTAGAATGGGCTCCAGTCCTTTAATTAGGAAGAGAGAGTGAGTTTAAATGAGCTCTAATCACTCAGTGCACCCAGAGCAAATTTTCCTATTGGAGATTTCAGCAGACCACAAATACGTTGTGTTTGTGTGCCACAAAACCACAAGAATTTGTTCCACCCTCTCAGTTTAATGAGAAGCTCTACGTGATGGTATTACTGTGCGAAAAGAGAGTTTTGTTCCTGGCATTTTTTATTTCTGAATAACTTTCAGATCCCAGCCTCAGAATCTGTTTTTTTAATGAGCAGAAATCTTTCATGTTCCTCTGCTTAACCAATGTAAGTCTTAAAATAGGTTTGGAAAACGTTGTGGTTTAAAATGGATTTGAGTTTATTTTATTTTCCCTGCAGCATGTATTAAAAGAACTTTTAAAAAAGCTAAAGGAGGAAGGAGGCATTTGAGGAGAAAAAGGAAACATGAGGGGATTTTTTATTTTGGCAGCATTTAATTTCACTTCTTTAATTTCTGCGGGTTGCATTGCAGCAGTGGCTTTATCTCCACTACAAAATATAATATATAAATATAAAAATGAGAAGAGTTTTTAATTTAGTTAGTTTAGTTAATAGGAATTAGCTGTGGAGATAACTCAGGTCAAACTGATGTCTGCTCTGAAAATTCACACAAATTGCCTTCTCTTTGCAGGTATTTTTATGCAAGAACATGCTTTTTCTTTGCTTATTAAATAAATCTCTAATACCCTTTCTATAGAGCTAAAAACTCAAGCAGCCCCTGTCAGCACCTTGGTGTTCACCCAAATCAAAGGGAAGATTGTTGTTTATCCCTTTAAATTTGGGAGAAATGGGAGTGATTTATAGAATTCCTGTTCTTTGCAGCGGTGAGAATTGGGAAATGATTGCAGTCAGGTTCTGTCTGTGCTGTGTGGGAGCGGGGGGGCTGCAGTTCACCATTTACAGCTCCGGCCCAGCCAGACCCCAGTGAGCACCAGCGCAGGGCCACTGCCTGGGGGGAGACGTGACCCACACCCTCCACACGGCATTTGGGAGCTCAACAACCTCATCACTGTCCCAGGAGCTCCAAATTTGTGCCACTTCCCTGTGAAAAGAGTCAGAGCCCTCCCAGGAGCTGCCTCACTGTGGTGGCAGAGAGGGGGTGAGGCCTGGGCTCCCTGTTAATGGTTTAAATGGCTTAGCTGGTGCTTCTAAAAGCTTCTTTACTTATCTGAGCACATATTGCCACAAACAGGGTGAGTTACCTCGTATCCATGGTTAATTACAGCCTTGGAGCTTGGAGGTGCAGGAACAAGGTGTGTGGATGGCACTCATCGTGTGAGGGTGGGACCAGCAAAGGGCCTGGGAAGCATTTTCATTGCTTGGAGATGGCAACAGAAGGGATGGCAGGAGGGAGCTCTTCACCAAGCACGTTTTGATGTCTTGTTCAGTGTCCTAGAACACGGCTGTGATCATTTAACATAATTTCTCTGTCCTTTTTATAAAAAGCCTCCATCACAGCAGTCTGGAAGTGCTGGAAAGCAACAGAGGCCTATTTTTAGTGGGTGAGGTTTCTCTGAAATAATGTCCCAGGGAAAGGTGAAGCCCTTAAAGATACTTAAAGATCTTAAAGGCACTTAAACCTTGGCAGTGCCAAGCGCTGTAGAATTTACTGCGTAGGTCTGATCTTGTGGTGTCATAAAGTGCCGGGTATTTTTAGTTAAAAAAGACTTGAGTGGTTCTGGAGCTGCACACATTTCAGAAGGGTTGCTGAGCTAAGGTTTCAAGGTTTGCCTTGCTTAAAACTGTCCGTTTTTTGCCTGCAGAACAACAAGACCACGCAGTTCAGGCACGTGCAGCAGCTCACCTACAGCCTGATAGAGTGGAGATCCCAAATCCTCTCCGGGACCCTGCCCAAGGATGAACTGGCTGAGCTCAAGAAGAAAGTCACTGCCAAGATTGACTATGGCAACAGGTGAGCTCCAAACTTTGCCTGGACAGCAGCGGAGAGTCCCAAACCCCAGGAGAGGCCCTTAATACAAAATCACACACTGAATTAGGCTTCAATTTTTCCTTGAAAAGGGTGAAATGGCAGCACGGAGTCCCCATGACAACGCGGCCACTTGGCAGTTGGTTTTTGATATGCCACAGATCTCTGTGCCTTGGCAGGAGTTCTTCTCTCTTAATTCTGCACAAATCCTGGCACGTGGTGGCCCTTCCCTTGGAGCACAGTTTGTGCCTGGATTTGGATGCTGCTGGGGAAATACTCTGCTTTATCAGCAGCTGCGGGGCAGGATTCCATAGGAACTCCAGCCCTCAGTGGTTTGCAGTCTCCAGGACTCATTTATCTGCTGTCAGCCTTGATTCAGGTCAGATAAGTGAGTTAAGAAGAAGCTTATGGCAAAGAATAACAATCAGCTGCAATCCAGGAGCTTGGTAAATATTCATCCACCTTTGAAACAAAGCCATTTAAGTAGGAATAAGGGAGATGTCACTTTAGGATTGAGTTACCTGACTAATTCCTTCTCCCTTTAGTGGGAAAATGTGGGAGAGAAGTATTTTGAGACAGGAAAACCCACAGTGAGTGAGGTTATTCCAAGGAGTGGGGTTGCTGAGCACTGGCAGCCCCGGGCAGTGATTTGATCTTTGCTGCTCCCACATTCTGGCATATTTTTTGTCTCCTGGGGCTGTCCAGGATCCTGGGTCTGGACCTGGTTGTCCGGGACGACAATGGGAACATCCTGGACCCAGATGAAACCAGCACAATCTCCCTCTTCAAGGCCCACGAAACTGCATCCAAGAGGATTGACGAGAGGATCCAGGAGGAGAAGGTACCTCTGGTGTCCCTGATTTGCCCTCTTCAGTCACTGTGCCCGCTGTATTTTATATTCCTCTTGATGCTGTGCTCCTTTGGCAGCAAAGCCAAATTCTCCTGTGTTTGCTTTTAGTGGAAATATAAAGTTTAATGGAAATATGAAATTCTTTGCAGTCTCTGCAGCAGAGTTTGGACCTCCGGGGGCAGCCAATATTCAACTCCACGCACACTTACAGCCTCTACGTGAACTTCAAGAACTTTGTCTGCAACATTGGGGAAGATGCAGAGCTGCTGATGAGCCTCTATGACCCTGATCTCTCCAAATTCATCAGGTAGGGGCTTTTTTTGGAGATTCTTAAGGAATTTAGTCAAGGTGATCATTCTGAAGAAGTCAACAGGGGTTAGAAAGGGAGATCCAGCAGATGTTTCCCAGTTCTGTTGGGGGAAGATTAATTCCAATTACTCTGGAATTAGTTTCAGAGAGACAGGAAGCCCAGGCCCACTTCTTAAAGCATTTCTGTGATACACCAGCCAAAATCCCAGACTGTCTTTTTATATTCTTAATTTTCCCTGCTGTGGTCACAAGCCTTGATGAAGCATTTGATTAATTGTTTCCCAATAAACCATGGATTTATGTGGTGTTTGCTGTCCAGTCAGTGCCCGTTCATATCTAAAGAGTTGGGGAAGATATGAGGAATTTTATCAGGGAGGCAGTTCCGTGTCAGGAGCACTCTGTGCCCATCGCTGCAGTTATCAGGTGTGGCCATGCAGTGGGAATTGTCCAGGGAAGCAGCTGCCAGGGCTCGCCCCATCCTGCCTCCAGTAAATGAGTCACTTCAGAGGCATTTTGGGATAAAAGATTCATCAAATATTCCTAAAAGATCAAAATGCCTTGGAGTTTTTGCTAGGAAATGGAGGTGTCAGGTGTTGATCTACTTAAATGTCATTTTTCTCCCTTTCTTTGCAGTGAAAATTACCTGGTTCGTTGGGGCAGCAATGGGATGCCTAAAGAAATTGAGAAACTGAATAACCTCCAAGCAGTGTTCACTGTAAGTCCAGAGAGTGCCAGAATGAGTTGGTTTGGGAGGGACCTGAATCCCATCCAGTGCCACCTCTGCCACAGCAGAGACAACTCCCACTGCCCCAGGGTGCTCCAGCCTGGCCTTGGGCACTGCCAGGGATCCAGGGGCAGCCACAGCTGCTCTGGGAGTTCCATCCCAGCCCCTCCCCACCCTCACAAGGAGGAATTTCTGCCCAGTATCCCACCCATCCATCCCCTCTGGCAGTGGGAAGCCTCTCCCTGTGTCCCAGAACTATAAATGTCTCCATCCCCCTCGTAGTCTCCCTCCAGATCCAGAAGGCCCCAGTTTTTACCTGTGTATGACCCAACAAAACCACTCCCTCCCTGTGTCTTCTTTTCCACTCAGAAAGGACATCGATGGAACTTGATTTGAAATCTTTTTTAGGACTTGAGCAGTTCTGACCTGATCAGGCCGCGGATCAGCCTGGTGTGCCAGATCGTGCGGGTGGGGCACATGGAGCTGAAGGACGGCAAGAAGCACACGTGCGGGCTCCGCAGGCCCTTCGGCGTGGCAGGTGGGGACTGGGGCCTGGGGGACACCAGCATGGCCCAGTGAACCCAGGGAGGGACTGGGACAACTGGGAACTGTGTGCTGTAAGTGCCAGCACAGCCTGGGAGCTGCCAGGGGCAGCGTCTCTGCTCCAGAGCAGATAAATTGTCCCCTCCAGGACCTCTAATGAAGGCTGTAGCTGGAGATCAAACACTGTCACTGCTCACTTTTGTCACCTCCTGCAAAGATAACAGGCTGCCACGGCTGCAGCAGACTTACCAGGGCCTTATCAGAGAGGGATTTGCTCCTCGGGACTCACGGGATAAAGCTGGAGGTTCTAAAGGAGCCTTGGTGAACCAGACTCCCAATCCTTGTTTTATTCCTGGGATTCTTTGTGAAGGGACTAGTTTGAAATCCAGGGTGGAAATCAATTTCCAAAGAAGCAGCATTTGAATATAAGTGGAATTTCTTTGCCTTGAAATGCCCGAGTCCCACCTAGTTTTTCTCAGAGGGTGTGTTTTATCAGAGTACATTCCGTATATTCACACTCACTGCTGTGGGCTGACCTGCACATCAATGAAAAGGTGCTTTTAAAAAAGTTAAAATGAGAGTGACACTCTGGTGCTGTCACAGAATCCCAGAATTTCTGGGGTTGGAAAGAACCTTAAATCCCTTCCAGTTCCACCCCTGCCATGGCAGGGACTCCTTCCACTATCCCAGGTCACTCAGAGCCCTTGTTTGAGTGACACTGGCCCAAGAGAAACCCTTGTTGTTTCCATTCTGAGAGGGAAAAGCTCTCCTGGGTTCCTGGCAGCTCTGAGTGAAGCTCTGGTGTCGTTGCAGTGATGGACATCACTGACATCATCCATGGCAAGGTGGATGACGAGGAAAAGCAGCATTTCATCCCCTTCCAGCAGTGAGTACTGGGCTCCAGAGCTCTCCCCACCTCTGGCTAAAGCAGTCGTCCCCTGGGGAAGGGCAGATTTGTGTGGGAGCCTGGCAGAGCCCCAGGGCCTCTCCAAACAGATCAGCTGATAGCGGGAGGCAGCCCTTTGCAGGGAGAGGTTTCTGGCACCCCTCCGGAGCCTTGGTTCCCCTCGGTCTCTGGGACAGGCTCAGTTGCTGGGGGACTTTGGCAGCGCAGCTGGAATTTCTGGGTGCCTGTGGGGTGAGGAAGAGGAGCACAGAGCAAAATGAGGTTGTGGGGCCTGGGGGATGTGACTTTCAAAATTGTTGGGGGGTTGAAAGGCAGGATTTTCAGAGAGACTGAGGGACACAGCTCTTTGTCACTGCTGTGTGGGACCCTCTGTGCTGGCCCTCCCCTTCCCACATTTCCTTGTCAGGGTCAATCAGGGGATAGCAGGGAAGGGATTTCTCCCTTTTCCTGGGGAAGAAACTCCAGCCCAATGAGTTCTGCATTTCTGCACTGAGAGTTAACTTGTGTGTTTGTTCTGCCTGCTCTGATTGCTCACTTTTTTTGGCACATTGGAATAATGAAAATGGAGCTTGTTTGGGTAGACTCAGCCTTGTTGTTACAGCCCTAAATATAGCAAAGCATTGGCTGCAGCCATTTGTTATTACAAGGTATTTTCAGGGGAGATTTGGGGTTGTTCCCTTGCCCTTTCAGGGCCTGGAAGGATGGCTTTTCCTTTGCAGAATGACGTTAGTCTGCTACTTTTTTGTGTGGGTTTGTTTGGTTATTTTTTATTTCTTTAGGGTTTTTTGGGTTTTTTGTTTGTTTTATAATTGTTTTGGTTTGGGGTTTTTTCTTGGGTTTTTTGTTTTTGCTTGTTTGTTTGATTGGCTTTTTGTTTTGTTGGTTTGAGGTTTTTTCCCCTTTTTCTTCTGCTCTAATGAGGCTGAGTTCAGACCCCCAGCTGGACACCACGGTGGGCAGCCTGTGGAGACCTCGTTTCTTCCTCACTATTGATGCTGTGGGTACAGTCAGGGTCAAGATCCAAACCTCAGTGGTCTTGTTTGTGACTAGGGACGGGTTCGTCAGTTAGGTGATCTCACAGCCATCATTAATTTATATTAATTTATATTAATTTACCAGTAGTTAATCTGCGTAGGAACAGCTCTGAGGCAAACCAGAAGTCAGGGCTTAAATCCTCAGGTCAGTGTTACTGACCTTGGGCCTGAGGGATTAACTGGGATGCATTTCCTAGTTTGAAGGTTAAGTGGATTTTGTGCAGGTGGAGGAATGAAAATTCCCATGGAGTTCTTTAAAAACCCCACATTTATTTGGAAAACCGCCGGCTGCTGGCCAACCCTCTCCTTGTATGTGGTTGGTGTCAGTCTGTCCCACTTCCTGATCCTGTTTTTGTGGCCCTCCTGCCCAGGATTGCCATGGAGACCTACATCCGGCAGCGCCAGCTCATCATGTCCCCCCTGATCACCTCCCACGTCATCGGCGAGAACGAGCCCCTCACCTCTGTCTTCAACAAAGTCATCGCCGCCAAGGAGGTCAACCACAAAGGCCAAGGTGCAGCCCGGGGGGAAACCCGGCCTGGGGAAGGCTCCCTGCTCTCCAGGGGAATAAATGGATGGTGAAAGTCCAGAGATCGAGGTTTAGTGGAGTTCAGTCCCTTCCCCGAGCCCAGTGCGTGGCCTGTGCCATGGTTGTCACCTCGTCCCTTTGTGACCCCATCGCATGGGGCTGAAATCCAGATAAGACCAGATAAAACTTGCATGAGAACAGCTCCTCTCTTGCTTGCTAGTAGTATGTTTAAGGCCAATATTTTTTAACACCTTTAAAATAAAACTGTTTTATGGGCATGAAATATTGGTAAGTTGTGTATCCCAAATAGCTTTGGGGTTAAATCACATTATTCCAGATTTTTCTGGCCTTCCTTGGCTCAAAGACACTTGATATTCATCTCTGAAAGTTGAGGGTTTACTTCAGAGACTCTTCTTGCCTAGCAAAGTGCTACTCAGCATCAGGGAGGTGGAGAACTGGGCAAGAGAGAACCAGATGGGGACATGGAGTTCTCATGAAAACACAGATTTTTGGAAGCACAGGCTTAAATTTCCTGGGTTTGTAACATTTTTTGCAGTAAACAAGTGTTATCTCCCTTTTCTTAGGTCTCTGGGTCTCCCTGAAGCTGCTCCCTGGGGATCTGGCTCAGGTTCAGAAGGACTTTTCCCACCTCGTAGACAGATCCACTGCAGTGGCTCGAAAAATGGGGTTTCCTGAGATCATTCTTCCTGGTAGGTCCCATGTGCCTCCACATTCCATGGAGTGAAAGAGCCACCTGAAATTCTAGAATTTCTGTCACAAAAAGATTTATTTTTTTAAAAAATATTAATTTTTTATCTGAAAACTTTTTAATTTTCTTCAAATTTCCAGATTTTTTTATTTTTTGTCACAAGAAGTGAAAACATGAGTTTGCTTTCTTATGGCAAAATGGTGGTTTATGGATTTTTTGGAAGAAAATGTCTCTTTAGTCAAAGGGATTTTTGTTGCATATGGATTTGACCCACCCATTCAGAGTGGATTTAACCCTATAGAGCTCACTAAATTAAAAAAAAAACAACCGTAAGGATGGAGGTTTATAAAAAGGAAAATGGTTCATTTTAAAAGATTTTGTGTAATTTGAGATGGCGATGACAATGGTGTGATGTGGGGTGTTGTTAAAGGCTAAGAGGAAAATGAAGGTAACGTGGTACCCAAGGGTGTTAAATGTTAACCTGTCGAACTGGGAATGAGAACCCAGCTCGCTGAACACTGGGAATTGCAGGTGACGTTCGGAACGACATCTACGTCACCCTGATCCAGGGGGAGTTTGACAAAGGCAAGAAGAAAACCCCCAAGAACGTCGAGGTCACCATGTCCGTGCACGACGAGGACGGGAACCTGCAGGAGGTAGGACGGCCTCTGACAGCCTCTGAAGATTTACCATCAAAATACTCCATATTTACCTTTTTCCCCCCTCCCTTGTGTTTTGTCCAAAGAAAGCCATCCACCCCGGGGCTGGCTACGAGGGCGTCTCTGAGTACAAGTCCGTGGTGTATTACCAAGTCAAGCAGCCCTGCTGGTACGAGACCGTCAAGGTACGGCTCTGTCGTTCACTGTGTTCCTTCCTCCGTGCAGAAACCAGGACTCATTCAGAGCCAGCAGGTGCCTCAGCACCACAACGTGCTGGGGAGTGGCTGGGGCAGGGAGAATGCTGGTTTTTTATCGTGTTCTCCCCCGCAGGTGGCCATTGCCATAGAAGAAGTCAGTCGCTGCCACCTGAGGTTCACGTTCCGTCACCGCTCGTCCCAGGAATGTGAGTACCAGGAAGGGGCACCTGCAGGATTGCTGTGCTCCTCCCGCTCCCACTGAGCGTAGAACTTCCACTGCTGCTTATTCCCAGTGTTGTGGATTTTTTTTTTCTCAACTTTACTTATTCCCAGTTTTGTGGCAAGCAAAAAAATAAAGCCATTCAAATTGTCTGCAGCTGAAGTTTGGTGCTGGTTTTGTTCTGAACCTGAAATTTGATAAGAAGCAACATTTTAGCCCCCCAAAAGACAGTTATCAATGTTTGTTACTGCTTTGGCTTCTCAGTAGGGTGGTGGTTTCAATTTATTTCACAAAATTCACTGCAAGGCCTGGTGGGCTCCTAATGATCTTCCTATAGGAGGATTTCTAATTAGGTTAACGAAAGGCTAATGAGAGAGTTAGAGCCAGAAGTTCCATCAGATCACTTCAGAGCCCTGAAACAGATCAATAATGTGAGATTCAGCCATTGAAAGGCTCTCAAAGGCACCCGGTTCTGAAGGCAGTGACATCCTTCCATATCCACAGCTCACAAACCAAAATCCCAACCAAAAATACCCATAGAATTCTGTATCAGAGCATCATTGAATTGTTAAGATTAGAAAAGACCTGGAAGATCAAGGAGTCCAACCCTTAATCTGCCCATCTATCAGCACAAAAACCTCTGAAGCTGTGTGTGAGAGGTGCTCCAGAGGGGATGTGTTTGTGTAGCTGCAGTTACCTGTTAAATAAAGCTGCTGATGAAGGTAGAGGGCTGCATTTTGGATGGTGTGAACGTGAATGAGACGATTCCTAATGAAGATTTCTCCTGTTTGCAGCCAGGGACAGGTCTGAGAGAGCTTTTGGCATGGGCTTTGTGAGGCTGATGAATGCAGATGGAACGACACTGCAGGATGGCAAACACAATTTGATTGTTTACAAGGTAACCCAGGCATTTCCAGCCTTGTCTCGTGTTTAACTCATCAAAACTCTCTCCTGGCTGATTTTCCAAGCAGTAGAAAGCTACAAAGTGTGTGTGTGTGGGGTGGGAAATCCTCCTAAATTCTGCAGCTTTGGAAACAGTTCCGTTCATCTGCATTGCAAGTATGGGCAATTAATTCCCTGAAATCAGAAACTCAAACAATGATAGAGATTAAAAAGTGTTTAAACCCCATTCTGGTTTTCCCTGGGACGTGACCCCTCTCTCTGCTGTGTCCAACCAACAGGGTGACAACAAGAAAATGGAAGATGCCAGGAGTTACTTGAGCCTTCCTTGCACTAAAACGGAGATGGAAGAGAAGGAGGCTCCCTCAGGGAAAAACCTGCACCCTCTGGCCAACTTCACCCCCACGAAGGACAGCACAAAGGACAGCTTCCAGATTGCCACTGTCATCTGCTCCACCAAACTCACCCAGAATGGTAGGGCTTGTGGTGGGGCTTGAAATGCGGAGGGCATTTTCTTCAGGCAGGTTTTTATGTGTGGGCAGAGAGCTTCAGCTGTAATTTTGCTGCTCGTGTGTCAGTGGCAGCCCTGTCCCATCAGGCTGCCAGAACGAGCTCCCAGGATGTTTGTGCAGCCTCTGGAAACCATTTCACACAAATACTGTGTCCAGACTGCCAGTGTTAAACCCAACAAGTTTGTTGGCACGTGTGGCAGTGTCACCTGCCAGTGACAGTGTCTGTTTTGTCAGAATTTTAGATATCTAAGGTTAATTCCCTTTTTTCCTCTGCCTGTTCAGAGAGCAGCAGCTGGGACTGAGCCCTCCAGGTGATGATGTGCAGTAACTCTGCCTTGCTGCCAAAGGGGTTAAAATAAAGAGTGATCTGTGAATGAGTCCAGCATGTGCTGGTAAATGATGGGAGATTTCCAGTAGTTCTGGAAGGCTCCTGGGCTAAGTCATACACTCTAATAAAATTCCTGGCTGGAGATACCTGCTCTTGAGTCCATAAAAAAACCTGCAAAGCGGTCTCCAAATGCGTTATCAGATGGCAGCCAGGTTTCCATTTATAGCAGAGCTTCTCTCTCTTGCCAAGACAAAAGAAGCACCTCAAGGTGACGTTCTGCACCTCAGGGTGACTTTGCCTTGGGCACTGACTAAAAATAACCCCAAGCCTTGCTCTGGGCCGCTCTGCAGCCGTTCAGGCAGCTGGGAGCTGTGATTGCTGATTGCTGCTTTGTGTCCTTGCCAGTTGACCTGCTGGGATTGCTGAACTGGCGCTCCAACTCCCACAACATCGCCCACAACCTCAGGAAGCTCATGGAGGTGGAAGGAGGAGAAATCGTGAAGGTATTCACAGGGATTTGAGCCTCCTTGGTGCACAAGCTCTCGTGTGTCAGCCTGGATCCAAAAGGTGTCGGGGTAGGCTAGGAGGGCAGTTCTGGGCGCTGCAATGGGAGAATCATCAAAACATGGAATGGTTTGGCTTGGAAGGGACCTTAAAATCAGCTTTTTCCATCCCCTGCCATGGGCAGGGACACCTTCCACTGTCCCAGGGTGCTCCAGCCTGGCCTTGGAGACTTCCAGGGATACAGCAGCAGCCACAGCTGCTCTGGGCACTTGTGCTCCACCTCTCGTTAGCAGAATTCACCAGAATTACAAATTTAAATATTCCAGGGATCAGGGAGAGGATGGTGACTTTATTTTCCCCTTTATCCTTATGAAATAACAGATACATCCAAAGCCTAACTTCTAATTTTCAACTCCTTTGTGAATGAGGAGGGACTTACTGTGAACCTGGGAGCAGAGAGCCCAAAGATCTCATAGAATACTGTAGAGAATGGACCTGAAATGAGGGGAATTCCCACAGAAAACGGTCTGCTGAAGGATTCAGGAGGAGGTCTTACCTGCAGAGAGGGGTTCCAAGAGTGAATGTGCTGGGATTACACCAGGTCCTGGTTTTCTGGAGCAGCTGAAGCCCTGCAGTCAGTGCAGTGTCCCTGCAGACAGGCTGTGTGCAGGGTCCTGCCTCGGGACAGGGTCGGGGCTGGCTTGGGCAGGTCAGGGTTTTCATCCTGGGGGCTGAAAAGGCGATAGAGCAGCAAGGTGGGGCCATTCAGGGCTGATCAGAAAAGCCCTTCCTTGCTAGAGAGGTGATCCTGACAATCATGGCATGAACACAGGGCTCAGATCCCTTTGTAGATGTTTTCTCATGGACTGATTTTACAGTTCAGCCGGGCTCTGAGAGGAAAAATGATCCAACTCATGCTCTTGTGAGGATGCCAGAAGCAGCTGCCTTTCCCCTTTCCCCACCCTTTCACTGTCCCTTTTCCTCTCTAGTTTTTGCCAGACACCCTCGATGCACTTTTCAACATCATGATGGAAATGTCAGAAAATGAAACCTATGATTTCCTGGTGTTTGATGCCCTGGTGAGTGAATCGTCCGTGGGTTCAGAGCCTGTTTTCAAACATTCCCAGTCTGTTACTGGTGATTCCTTTAGATGAGCAATTGGTATTTTGCTCTAGAAATAAATTATATTTAAACACTTCTTAAGGCATTTTCAGGAGCCAGGAGTGAAATGCACTCAGGTTTTTTAGTAAGCACAGTGAAAACAGTGATAAATTGCACACACCCAGTATTTAGTGACTGTTAGAACATGAATAACACTCTCTGTAGCATTAATGCTGCTGGTGAAACAAAAACAATAACCCAGCAAAATAAATGGAATTAGAGACTGTTCTGTTCAAGCTAGACCGTGCAGCTCTGTGCATCTGTTTCCTTTTGGACCTTTGGCAGGTATTTATTATTTCTTTGATTGGAGACATCAAGTTCCAGCATTTCAACACTGTGCTTGAGACGTACATTTACAAACACTTCAGTGCAACCCTGGCCTATGTGTGAGTACTGGTCCCAAACCTCAGTGTCACCCAGCAGTGTCACTGAGGGCTTCGGGGATGAGATCAGCTCTTGGTGATGTACTTGATTAGGTAATTTTTGATGCTGTTAATGTGATAAAGGCAGCAGAGAGCAGACTTCCATCCCTTCTCTGCATTCAGGAGAGAAAGAATCCTTCTTGTTGCTCTTTTTGCCCTGTAAAAAATTCTGCTGTGAGAATTTTTTCTGTCAAAACAGACAGAAAAGACACTTCTATCACAGATCTTGGCTTTCCAGCCTCTTGATCAAGTATTGACCCCTCAGCCAAAGTCATCACCCTCATGGTAGCAGATGTGAAAAGTTAAAACTGGGGCCAATAGGGAGGGCAAAGCCAGAAACCAAACTGCTTTTCCTCTCTAAAAATCTCCTCTTAATTTTTACTGATCCACATGAATTCCTGGCTGTCACCCTAAAGGAAACACAATTTGAAGTCCCCATCTCCTGGAATGCTTTCTTGCCTGCCCTGCCACACGATCTCTGCTTCCATGGGATTTCCTTTTCCCCTCCTGCCGCACGCGTGGGAATGCTCACACGGGGAGAGGGCCTCAGTCCCTTCCCCTGGGAATGGGTTTTGCGGCTTCCTGGACAGCTCCTTTTAGGGAAAAAGAAAAGCAGATCAAGAGGGTGGAATTTGTAGACTTTAGCCCAAGATTTCAGGAGGAAATGGGCTGTGAGGAGGAACCCCTGTGGCGTTCATGGGGCTGCAGTTCCTCTCTGGGAGAAGGAAGCTGGACTTGCACAGGAACTGAGCCGTGCCTGGATTGGTTCCCCTTTTTGTTTTATTTCCAAAGGAAACTCACCAAAGTCCTGAACTGCTACGTGGGGAATGCTGAGGACTCCAGCAAGACAGAGCTGCTCTTTGCAGCCCTGAAAGCCCTGAAATACCTCTTCAGATTCATCGTGCAGTCGCGAGTGCTGTACCTGAGGTGGGTCCAGCCCTTCCATCCCCGTGCCTCCTCTGGGAAACCCACTGGAGTTTCTTCCAGTAAATACCACTAAAGGGGATATTCTTCACCAAATCTTCTATCTCTGACTTACTAAGAGGATCTTTCTGCCCTTTGTCTGCAGCTGGAACAAATAAGTTGAGCAAAAATTAAAGTATCAGATTAGAAGGGAGAAAAACCTTTTAGTCCCCCCTAGCATGCAACAAGGAGCACATGGTAGGGCTGAAAAGGAACCCAGTATTTATTTTTATAAAGTAAAATGTGGAATTTCCTCCTCATTTTCAGAAAATTTAAGAAACAAATACTTAAATTGTTAGGTGAGGTGGGGATGATCCATTCCCTACCTGGGGTAAAGGCAGTGACAGTGGTTTAACTACAGCTTCAAAACATCTCTTCAGAGATTCACAGTGAGGATTTGAAACCCTTCATTCATGTCCATTCTGGATTTTTTTTTCTGTTTAATACTCAGAACCCAAGCAGAATTTGCTGCAGTGGCAGCTTGAAAAGTGCAGCTTGAAAAGTGCAGCTTTTTCCTTAAAACAGATTCCAGCACGAAATGACTGCAAAATCCCCAATTCCATTTTTACCCATGTCTTTGGAGGAGGAGGTGGCATTGAGATGTTGTTCCACAGGATGAAATCCTGTTTCACCTGCTGGATTTCTGTGTGTAACTGGTCCTGTTCTTTGCAGTGTTTATGGGAAAAGCGAGGATGGGAATGAATTTAATGATGCAATTCGCCAGCTCTTCCTCTCCTTCAATGTCCTCATGGACCGACCCCTGGAGGAGGCTGTCAAGATCAAGGTGAGCAGAATTTCCAGGGAAAAGTAAAAATCTTTAATTGGATCAACTGGTGCATTTGGGAAGGGGCTGGGCCAGAAAAAGGAATGAGAGAATTGTCCATGAATCCCTTCTCCTCCACCTCTCCCACTCTGCAGTGCAGCTCTGGGGTGGCTGGAGGCTCTGGGGATGCTTAAATTCGATTTTAAGCCACTTCTGTGCAGTTATCCCCAGATTTGCTCTTGACAAAAGCTGCATTTCCCACGTGTGTTTCATGTCCTTGGTGTTTCTCTTCTTTCAGGGGGCAGCTTTAAAGTATTTGCCAAGCATCATAAATGATGTCAAACTGGTGTTTGACCCTGTTGAGCTCAGGTAACTGTATTAAGTTTGTTTGTCCTCTAAACCCAGCTCATCTGGTGGGGAGAATTTTGGAAACTTGGCCAAAAGCGGCCACTCCTGTTACGATCTGATGGTGCAGATCCTGTGCAGGGCCTCAAGGAAGTGCTTGCAGGGCTTTAAAGGAAGTCAGTGGAGTTCAGAGGATTCTGTGCATCCCAGTTTCTCATTCTGGAAGTGTCCAGGGCCAGGTTGGATGGGGCTTGGAGCACCCTGGGACAGTGGGAGGTGTCCCTGCCCGTGGCAGGGGTGGGACTGGATGATTTTAGGGTCCCTTCCCACCCAAACCATTCCAGGATTCAGTGATCCTTACAGGCACTTGGAGATTTTACTGAAAACCAAAATCTGAGGGCAGCGAAGTTGAAATCTGTGCAAGTTTCCACCAGTTCTTGGTGAATGCTCCTGAAAAGTGTGGCAAAGGCAGAGCCTTGGCTGGGAAAACAAAAGTTGTGTTTATCCAGGAAATTCTCAGCCCTATGGATTCCTGGTTTTGGTGCTCAGAGCCTTGCCCAGAGCTGCCCAGCCCTGTCTCCTTGTCCTGACACAAATGATTTGCTGAGAGGCAGCAGACGGGCAACAAATGTCCGTGGAATTTAATTTAAGGGAATCTCGGTTGGAGTGAGTCATCACTCCTGATGAAAGGGGCGTGTGGAAGGACGATGTGCTTGTGCTGCTGTGGCTGTTCCAAGTTTCACCAGTGGGCTGCCGAGTTGGTTCCAGATGAGTCCTCTCAGACTGCTGCGTTCCCTGTGAGTGCCAGGCACTGTGAGCACTGCCTGGTTACTGGGTTTGCGACGTGCCTGGTGGGTCCTGCAATAAAAGCTTCATTCCAAGAGGTTTGAGCCTGCAGTTCCTGAACACTGCTCAGTTTTACTTCAAGTGCTGTGCTAAGTTTCTTGAAAACAAGTCAGGACTCTGCAGTAATTTGCCTGTTGGATGGAATTCCCAGAGGAGCTGTGGCTGCCCCTGGATCCCTGGCAGTGCCCAAGGCCAGGCTGGAGCACCCTGGGACAGTGGGAGGTGTCCCCGCCCATGGCAGGGGTGGCACTGGGTGGGCTTTAAGTCCCTTCCAAGCCAACCCGTTCCTGGCTTCTGTGATTCCATGGCTGGCCCAGGGCAGGGCAGTGTCGGTGTGAGATGGATGGGGTGATGCTGGGTGGGAATGCTGACCCTCTGCTCCCTCTGCTCTGTACCCCAGCGTCCTCTTCAGCAAGTTCATCCAGAGCATTCCCGAGAACCAGCTGGTCCGGCAGAAGCTGAACTGCCTGACCAAGATTGTGGAGAGTGACCTGTTCAAGCAGGCAGGTGAGTGGCACTTGGAGGGCTCTGGGTTCTGCCGGGGGCCACACACCCTTAAAAACGAGTTCCCCTGGCAGTCATCAGTGGCAGCCCACCATTAATCACATCCCTAGAAACATGCCTTGCCTTGGAAGGGTTTTTGCTGTTCAGGATTTATGCAGTGTCCAATATGTGGGATCCTGATCCAGGGTGGTGATTTAGAAAGAGGGAGAAGCTGAGGGTGCTGTTTGATGGAATATACAGACTTTATAAGTGAAAGGGCAGGGTTAGATGGGATACTGGGAAGGAATTCCTCCCTGGGAGGGTGGGGAGGGGCTGGGATGGAATTCCCAGAGGAGCTGTGGCTGCCCCTGGATCCCTGGAAGTGCCCAAGGGGAGGTTGGAGCAACCTGGGACAGGGAAAGGTGTCCCAGGGCAGGGGTGGGATGAGATGATCTTTAAGTTCCCTCCCAACCCAACCCATTCTGGGATTCCATGATTCAAAGTACAGATTATTTATGACTCTCCCCAGTCCATCTGCTGTAACTCCAGTGGCTTTAGGCAAGTTCTGGTGTCCCAGATGAAATTCCTGTGTGGTGCCCGTGGCCAGGGCGTGCTGAGGCTCTGCCGTGTCCCTGTGTCACTTTGCAGAGTGCAGAGATGCCCTCCTGCCCCTGCTCATCGATCAGCTGAGTGGGCAGCTGGATGACAACTCCAGCAAGCCCGACCACGAGGCCAGCTCCCAGCTCCTGAGCAGTGTCCTGGAAGTCCTGGACCGCAAAGATGTGGTGAGCATGAGCTCTCAGGGGTGCCAGTTCAGCTCATTTCTTCTCTTGAGAAGTTACAGTAAAGAAACATCCTCATCTTATGCTTTAATGAGTCAGAATCGTGATATTGATAGAAATTGTGATGCATTGCGGGCAGTCCTTTGTAATGGCTCCGTCTGAAAAGGAGCCGGGAGAGGTTGAATTTGCTGTTGTCACTCCTAGAAGCATTCACTTCCCTTTCTAGGGATCAAAATGTCATCCCAGCTGCTGTGGTGGCTTGTTCGGTAATTTGGAGCAAGTCAAAGTAGTATTATAGAAGCATTATAAAAGCATTTTATGATAGAAGAAGAAGGAGGTTGCTCGTTCCCTGCTATGGAATAGGGACAGTGATCGCTGTTCAGCCAGAACCACACACTTCCCACTCTGGCCGTGGGAACTGTTCTGAGTGGTTGTGAACAGAGGGGCTTGAACTGACCAGAGAAAACAAATCAAAGCCCCAGGATGAGCTGATGAAGCTGGGACAGAGCCATTAAGGGAATTCTCCACCAAGTGGATCCTGGAGTGTTGGAATCGATCACTCGTGTGTTTAAATCTCCTTTTTCTGCTTCCCATTAATGACAATTAAGCACTGCCAGGGCAGTCCTCCCGCACAGGGAGCCCTCCATGAAGGCTGTGCACGAGGAATGGTCTCCAATGTCCCTTGCTGGCTGTCCCCAGGGTGCCACTGCTCTGCACATCCAGCTGATGATGGAGCGGCTGCTGCGCCGGATCAACCGCACGGTGATCGGGATGAGCCGCCAGTCCCCGCACATCGTGAGAGCCTTCCCTGCCTGCCCTGCTGCCCCAGCACCTCTGACAGTGGGATTTGTTCCCCTGGGACCCTTCCCTGCCTGCCCTGCTGCCCCAGCACCTCTGACAGTGGGATTTGTTCCCCTGGGAGCCTTCCCTGCCTGCCCTGCTGCCCCAGCACCTCTGACACTGGGATTTGTTCCCCTGGGACCCTTCCCTGCCTGCCCTGCTGCCCCAGCACCCTCTGACACTGGGATTTGTTCCCCTGGGAGCTCTCAGTGGGCAGCAGTGGGTGATGAACTCATCTCTCCCTTCCCTGCAGGGCTTCTGTGCCACCAGCTGTGGCTCCTGGTGGTTTTCTGAGGATTAGGATTTAGGTTACCCTGCTGCAGTTTGAGCTCAGTCACTGGGGGTGGTTTCATGTCCCTTTGGGCCCCTGTGCAGAGAACTCGGTGTCAGTGCAGTGCCTAACAGGATTTTTGCTGCATTTTGTCACCTGGGCTCAGCAGGATGAAATGCTGATGGATGAGGCTCCCCCGAGGAGCATTTCTGACCCTTGTGTGGCAGTTTAGGGGGTGTCAGCAGCTGGGGTGCTTTAATTTGCCCTGTATGTCCTGTACAGGAGGATGGGAAAGCCACGAGCTGGGCATTTATCTGATTTTTGATAACTCTGGGGTCACTTCAATGTGCCATCCATGAGAATTGCAGCTCCCATGTTAAACCTGAAAATCAGAGAGCTTGGCAAAGACCTTTAAGATCTGATGGAGTGGATCAATACATATAAAATAAAACTCTGTGTTTGGAGGATGTGTTTCTCTTGTGATCCCTGGGGAGAAAGAAAGCAACACCCAGATTTCATGCGTGAATTTTAGGAATTCTTGCCAGGTTTAGAGGACCAAACAGTCTCAGACTGATGTCAGGACAGATAAGGAGGACTCTGACCAGTGATATTTGATTAGGTCACACTGACGTGCCACACTCAGAACTTACAGTGCTTAACCCAGGAAAAGAACCCAATATTTTGTGTTTTTCCCATTCCAGGGCATTTTCGTGGCCTGCATGACAGCCATCCTGAGGCAGATGGATGATTTCCATTACAGCCATTACATCAACACTTTCAAAACCAGGCAGGACATCATTGTAAGTCAGCCTGGCTGGGGAATTACCTCAGCCCACGCAGCAGCACCACGCTCTGCTCTGCAGGGTCATTTCTGTGCCGAGGTTGGGGTGATCAAACCATCAGCTGTGCCACAATTTCTGGGAATTTATTCGTGTCACCCCTGCTGGGCATCGGGAGGGTTGCTGGCTCAGCAGAGCCCAAGAACAGCATTTGTGGCATTGAGGAAAAACATTTTTAATGGGTAAAAAAAGTTTGATTTGAGTCAGGAACCAGAAGAGGGAATGAAGATGGGAAGGAAAAGCATTTCCCCCTCTCTGGCTCTCACTCTGTGCCCCTGTTCTCTTTATCTAATTCTTTCTTCTCCTCTGGAGTTTAATTGAATGTTTGAATCTTGCTTTAGTGGCAGCAATGCAGAAAGTTCCCAAAATGTTAAAAATTCACATCCCCAAAAACTGGGGGTATGAAACCAGGTGAAACATTACATTTCAGAGGGTTTTGTCTGCTTAAAATCAGCAGATTTCCCCCCAAACTCCCCAAAACGACCCAAACCAGTATTTTAGCAAGCCCCTGGTGCACAACACAGGAACTGTTGGAGCTTTTTTGTCCCTTTATTCCTTGTTTTGCAATGGGGAAGTGGCTGTTTATTGAAATATCAGCTGGGAAGGGCCGGGAGTTGTGTTCTTCCTGTACCCAAACCCACCAGAGGGTTTGGGATTCAGTTTGGCGAGCCAAGGTGATCTCTTTTCTCCCTGTGCAGTTGGAATTACAGAATTTCACAGAAATCACCTACAAAATCAGCTCTTGAGCCAGCGTGGAGCAACACAGCCATCTACAGGTCACACTTCGTGTGGGTTCAGAGCTGGTTTTATCTTGCCCAAACGATTTGTTGTAAAGGAAGGAAGGAAAAAAAGCCCAAATCAGGCAGATTCAGGAATTCTAGAAGTGTTCATCCAGCGAGAAGATTTTCAGGAGGGTTATGGAAAATAACAATTTCTAATCTGATTTTTATGCACCCTTAAATATACAGGAGCAAACCCACCTGTGTAGTGGTGCTGTAGTTGTTAATACCAAGAGAAAATTTTGTTTTACTGCAAGAACTGCTTTTATTTTTGTTGTTCATTATTTGGTTTGTTTGTGCTGGTATTTTCAGCCCTGGCTTGGCATCATTCCCTGGTTGGTTCTGCACTTTTAGGAGTTAATTCATATCCTCAAGGTGCCCGTGTCGAGTCCAGCCCTCTCCATCAGGCTCTGATTTAATAATGCCAAAAGGATTTTTACTGAGGCAGCACCAAGCACTCCATTCCTCCATCAATATCTTGCCAGTTCTTCAGCCCAAACTGTTCAGCTCAACAGATTTTTTTGCTGGTGATCGTTTCAGGGGGATGGTTCCTCCCGTGACCTTCTTTGTGTCCCTCTCATTTTTGAATCTTAAGGTGCTGCTGCAGAGAATAGAATTGATTTAAGAGCTCAGGGGTGGCTTTTGTGTCTGCAGAGACCACAAGGAGGAGATCAATACTCCTGATATTCCCTTCTTTTGCTCATCTCTGTTCTTTTGCCTTTTTTTTTTTCTTCAGTCTGCAATTGAATCTTGCTTTTTCCAAGCTTGAAGTCTTGTTTGGATAATTTTGGTGCAAAAAGTGTCTTTTCCACAATAATGTAGAGTAATTCTAAATCACATTTCTGATGTTATATTCACTGCCTCTCCTTAACTGTCCTTAAACTGGACCAGGAAAGGTTTAACTAATTAGTGAGTGAAAATACCTTATCATTTCAGGCTTTGTAGATCACTGTGTTGCACTGTCACCACTCAGAGATTTGGGGACAAGCCCTGCAATATTGGTTCTGCTCTCTAATCCAGCTCGTGCACAGGGCTCCCTCCAGCCCAGCTTAATGCAAACCAGCAAAGACAGATTTAATTAAACAGATCAGCGTTCTGTGCAATTATTTCTCCGTGTGCAGCTGGATGGATGAGATGTCAGGAATAATTTCATTATTGGGCCGTGCCCCCACAATGAGAGACCCCTCCGAGGAGGGGCAGGGCATTGATTGCCAATCAGCGTGGTCGTTAATCAATGCAGTCGCAAACATTTGCATTTCTTGGGGTCACAGCATCATCTCCCTGTAATTCCATGGACAGAAACCACCCCGTGCACCCTGATGCGTTTTGTTTTTCCAACAGGACTTCCTGATGGAAACGTTCATTATGTTCAAGGATCTGATTGGGAAGAACGTGTATGCAGCTGACTGGATGGTCATGAACATGATGCAGAGCAGGTACAGGGTCAAGCCTGGGTTAAGCCTGGCTTTGGAGCCTCCCTGGGCCTAAAAGTAAGGTGACTCCCACAAGGAGGTTTATTTTCTTCAGCCACTTCAGGCTGATTAAAATCAGATTTCAGCCAATTTTAGTTCCTGTGTGTTTCCACTGCTGGAACTGGAAATCTTTCTCCTGCCCAGAGGAACATAATCTAACCACGGGGTCTTTTTTACAGCTTGAACCAGAGAAGCCTTTTTGGTTTTAATTCTGGGGGAATCACATGGAAAACCTAAAGCTAGAACTGGACAATGCTTAACCACTCCTCCAGAGAGGAAATTTTCCCTGATATCCAACCTGAGCCTCCCCGATGCAACCTGAAGCTGTTAAACCAAGGGAAAACTTCCAATGTTCCATGATTTAGAGGAATTCCTGCGTTTTCTGGGAGCATCTCTTGCTGTCTCCTGACCTTACACATAGGAGCCATAAGCCCAGAGCTGCAATGTTGTTTATTTTGTTTCAAGAATCACCTTTATCTGATCTTTTATCTCTTCAGGGTTTTCCTCCGGGCAGTGAACCAATTCACCTCCGTCCTCAACCGCTTCTTCCTGGATCAAGCAAATTTTGAACTCCAGGTGACTGTCCTGTTTTTGCTGGATTTTCTTTTCTGGATTTTCTCTGGATCCAGGGATCCCAGACCTGAAATGCAGGGAGAATGACTAAATCCCACTGTTAGCAGGCTGTAGCTCACTGTAGCTCCCCTCCCCATGGAGGGAGCTGTGCATCTGGGGCTGGGCAGCTTTTTTTGGGCCTGTTCTTGCTTTTCCTTTCTCTCCTCCCATTTTAATCCCCTTTCTCTTCCCCAGCTCTGGAATAACTATTTCCACTTGGCAGTGGCCTTCCTCACTCACGAGTCCCTCCAGCTGGAGACCTTCTCCCAGGCCAAACGCAACAAAATCATCAAGAAGTGAGTTCACATTTCAGACCTGCCAGGCCCTTTCGCTGTCAGGAAGCTCCGTTTGGCTGCTCCAGGCACCCCCACGCAGCCCCAGGATGGGAGGAGGTGCCATGGAAATGCTGATTAAGGCAGGGTGATAAGGGGGTGACCAGGACAAGATGTCAGGGCTTTCAATTATGGCTGGTTTAAGTTTGGTCAGGCAGATCTTGAACTGTTTTAGCTCCTTGCCAGGATTCTGTCCACTGGAAGGTCTGTAGTGGAAAGGCTGTCGTGATTCCCAAAATTCCCCTGTGCAATTCCTCAGCCTTTATGGAAGGCAGGTAAGAGGAATCCTAAAAGCCTCCAACTTTTTAGTCCCCCACCTTTTATATTCCTAAAAGCCAGAGCACCTCAGAGCCATTCACAGCCCCAAACCAGCAATTTTTAGTCACTGAGCAGCTTTTACCTCTTAATTTCCTTGGAATCTGAGGAATTCTCTGAGCATCTGGACAAAGGCTTTTGTTAGGGTTTGTCCCCTTTTTTCTGGAGAAGTGGCTTGAAGAAGGCTGACAGTGAAATCTTTTTGCATTGCCTTGAGGTCAACAGGTGAAGCTTTAGGGAAAACCACCCCAACCCAAGCAGCCTGGGGTAGAACTGCAGGAAGCAGCAGGGCTGCAGCTCTCGGGAAATCTGAATTCTCAGGAAGTTCTGCTCTCAGGAACCTGCAGTCCCCTGCCAGAGGGAGCCATGGCCATTTGTGGCTTTGCCATTCACTTCTCCAGCACCATTCCAGGGATCATTTCAATGCTTGGCCTTTGTCATCTCTTCCTTTCAATGCTTTTTCTAGGTATGGGGACATGAGGAAAGAAATTGGCTTCAAAATCAGGGATATGTGGTATAACCTGGGTGAGTTCTAGCTAAAGAATTATCTTTACTCCAGCTCTCAAGCTGGCTTTCAAATCCTTTATTTAAAGGATATTTAAATCCTTTATTTATTAAGCTGCATGTGTTTAATGTGGGGAAATGCACTTAAAAGTTCAGCAGTTTCAGCACACAAAAACCTCTTTTTTCTGTGAATGACTTGGAAAAGCTGATTTTTTCCTCACACCAGCTGCTGAGATAATTTCTTAGATTCACTCTAAAGGATGTTGTGCCCTGTAAAGGATGAGTGGGATTTTCAGAGCACCTTTTCTGTGATTTACAATTCACCTCAGTTATTTCCTTGGGCTGTTCCTGAATTTTGGAGCTGTAACCTGTTAATTCTGCCTTAAGCAGTAACCACATAAAATCCACATTCTGAGCAGTTTGTTGTGGCAAGCTTAGCAGGAATTCAGAGATGCAGCAGCACACAAATCCAGCGAGAGAATGAATTATTTATTAATTTTACAATATCATTTATATATCCCAGTTCCGGAAGACCATTGGACAGTGTCCACACCTGTCCTGAGGTGATAGGCTGAAGCACCAGATGCCCATTTAAAAATATTATATTACTGTACCAAAACAAAAGTGGAAAAACAGGTGTGAGAATTATTTACAAAACCCTATCTTACTGTTTACATGGCTTGCATAGCAAAGGAAAGTTCCCACAGAATCACTGCAAGGAGATGGGAAATTCCTCTGCCCAGCAGCTTTTCAGCATCCAAAATTTGTTGTGTGAATAATGTGCTTGAACACTGGAAATCCAGATCCTGCCACTGGATGTATTTGACTTTAAATTTCTTGCAGGTCCCCACAAAATAAAATTCATCCCAGCAATGGTGGGGCCAGTCCTGGAGGTGACCCTGGTCCCAGAGCCTGAGCTGAGGAAAGCAACAATTCCCATCTTTTTTGACATGATGCAGTGTGAGTTCAACTTCAGTGGGAACAGGAACTTCCATATGGTAAGGGAATGCCATATACAACTTGTATATATATTATAATAATACACAGAGATATTAAATACTATATAATGTGAACTATATATGTACAATCTATAAAAATACAATATTTTAGATAGAATATGATATGTACTGCATTATATATAATCTTACATACATTCTATATGCATATAAAAATTATATATATATATAAAACTGTATATAAAAATATATACTACATGTATTTACAATATATACACAATACGGTATCTTCACTACAAATGTTCCACACTGTCCACAGGACAAAAGAAGAGAATATTTAAACAAAACAAAAAAATCCCCACCCAAAATTGTACCAAAGCCCTTGGGAAGTCACTGTGGTTTGTAGGGGTCAGGACTTTTCAGTTCTGTCCCTGACTGAGCCTTTCCATGACTTTGACAATCCCTGAATTTGCAGAGGTGTCAGTGCCCACCTCTAAATTGGGAAACCATTTGGAGACTGTTAGAGGGTCTAAAAAGTAATTTTAGCTATTTATTTACCTTTATAATAACAATATAAATCCCCCCAGGACAGACTTTTGGCTGTGAGTTACTGTGGCAAGCTTAGCAGGAATTCAGAGATGCAGCAGCACGCGAGTCCAGCGAGAGAATGAATTATTTATTAATTTTACAATATAATTTATATATCCGAGTTCCAAAAGGCAATTGGACAGTGTCCACACCTGTCCTGGGGTGATAGGCTGAAGCACCAAACGCCCATTTAAAAATATTGCGTTACTGTAACGAAAATATAAATGAAAAACAGCAGATGTGAGAATTATTTACAAAACCCATCTCACTTTTTACATGGCTTGCATAGCAAAGGAAAATTCCCACAGAATCAATGCAAGGAGATGGGAAATTCCTCTGCCCAGCAGCTTTTCAGTATCCACAAGTTACTCCACAGAAAACTGCTGGGCAGTCAAATATTAGGATTGTGTGGTTGCTTAATTACACCAGGGTGCGACTGTGTGGGCTGGGAGAGGGAGGACTTGCATTTCCTTGCTCCAGTCTTGGCATTTTGGGTTTTTACCCTTTTTATTCTGCCCCAGCACCAAGAACAGCCTGAGCCTGGCCTGTAAGCGTGGCGTGTGCTGGTGGGGAGGGTGAGGAGCAGCCCTGGCTGTTCTGGTGCCAGCCCCGCTCCGGGGCCGTTCTCTGTTCGACTGCGGCGTTTTTGCCTTTCCAGTTTGAAAATGAGCTGATCACCAGGCTGGACCAGGAGGTGGAGGGGGGCCGAGGGGATGAGCAGTACAAGATCCTGCTGGAGAAACTGTGAGTTTTATAAAGCACCTGGAGGCCCTTTTATCTTTTTTTTTTACACTTTATTGGGCTGCTTTTCTAATGCAAAGAGGCCCTAATTCATTAATTACTTCAGTGAGCAGGGAGCTGGTGCAGCTGCAGTGATCTCAGTGCTGTGCAGGTGTTCTGGGGCTGATTGCCCAAAAATGAGGGGTTTATTCTGCACTTTTAACTGCCCTAAACTGGAGATGGAATTCAGAGTCAGCTTCCAAAGTGGGGAGGGGGCTGCAAGTGGAAGAGCAGGCTCAAAGTTAAAGCTAAATCAGAGCTTTTAGCAGCAAAATCTCAATTTTTTTGATCAGCAAGTGCTGTCCTGCCCTGCCTGAGTTGGGTGTCTCAGGTGTGTGTCCAGCACTGAGTGTCCATCCAGGGAAGGGCTGGAGTCTTTGGGTAATTCACGCTGAAATTCCATTTACCACCACCCAGAGCCATCTCTGAGCCTTCCCCTCTGTCCCTCGGGTGTCCCTGCAGGCTCCTGGAGCACTGCAGGAAGCACAAGTACCTGGCAGCCTCGGGAGAGGTGTTTGCCCTGCTGGTCAGCAGCCTCCTGGAGAACCTGCTGGACTACAGGACCATCATGCACGACGAGAGCAAGGAGAACCGCATGAGCTGCACTGTCAACGTGCTGGTAGGGCCTTGGGACACCTCCCCCAGCCTTGGGACACCTTCCCTGGGCTTTTCTACACCCCCTTGGAATTATTTTTAATCTGGGGGAGGATTTTGATGAGTTCCTCATGCCATTTTTAGTTAATGATGTGCCCAAACCAGGCTCTGGAGCTGTAAACACAGAAAGATGGACAGCCCAAAATCAAGTCATTGGCTGATCCTGCTAATCTGGAACCCTGAACACAGGCAGGAAAGATGCCTGGCTGATGGTTGGGATCCCTGTTCCCCTGCAAAGGGCCCGTGTGACTTTAGACAAGCCATTTCCCTGATTTGTCCCTTTTTTGGAGGTGCTGGTGCCCCCCTGGTATTAAGGGATGGTCTCAGGGGTGGATCCACCTGAGCAGCCAAAATGACAGCAAATATCCCTGAAATGCCTAAAACTGCTGCTCAGGTTAATGTCTAGGGAAGATTCTGCAAATCCCTGGTGCTTTACATTGCCAGCGTTTGACTCCTTCTGTTGTTGGCAGAACTTTTACAAGGAGAAGAAGCGAGAGGACATTTACATCAGGTAGGCTGTGTCCCTCCATGAGCCCGGAAAAAGCCTTCATTCCCTGGGTGTTCCCTTGGATACAGGAGCCCTTCACATCCAGGAACTGCTTTTCCTTTGCTCAGGTATCTGTACAAACTCAGGGACCTGCACACAGACTGCGAGAACTTCACAGAGGCCGCCTACACCCTGCTCCTCCACGCAGAGCTGCTCCAGGTGTGCCACTAACACCAGACTGAGTTTCCACTGTCAGGATTTGGGATTTGAACAAAGCACAAACAGCTCAGAATAACCAAATCACTTTTTAACGTTTTTTTAAATGTGACTTTAATCATGTAGGTACCAGTGGTCGTTAAGGGGCTTCACAGTCTTGCAGATTCCACAGCAAAATAATTATAACTATGATATACATAATAATAATATTATTATATATATATAAAATGATATAACTATATGTAATGATATATATAAAGGATATAATTATATATAATGATACATATAAAAAATAGAATTATATATATTGATATATAAATCATTATGTACATATAATATATAATAATGCTATATTACAAATATATAAAATAAGTGATATAGTCAAATAATAATAATAAAAGCAAAATAATTATTAGCATCAATTTGTTACATCCCCCTGGTGCTGCAGTGAGCTGGGAGAGAATGTCTCAGATTTATACCCCTGCAAAACTTCCTCTGCATTGATGAGGGATTTGTTTTGAATCGCCCACTGTAAGGATTTATCTGGAAATGTTCCAGTTCCTTCACCTTTGCCTTCTTTCCCTGTCCCAGTGGTCAGAGAAGCCCTGCGTCCCTCACCTGCTGCAGAGGGACACCTACTACGTGTACTCCCAGCAGGAGCTCAAGGAGAAGCTCTACCAGGAGATCATCTCCTTCTTTGACAGGGGCAAAGTGAGTGTCTCGCGCTGTTCCTGCAGCAAATCTGCCCTGGGAAGTCCCCTTTGGTTTGTGTTTAGTATTTCCTGGCTGGTGAACTCCTGGCTCAGTGGTTGTGGGTGGCTGAGGTTGGTTAAAAGGGTAAAAGCAGATGTGGTTCCACAGCAGGCCTGGGATTTTGGCAGGGATCCCAGCACTGCCATGAGCAGGGCCTGTGTTTGTCTGGGGATATTCAACTCCTAATTCTGTGTTGGGCAAAGAGTGTCTGGAAAGTGAACCTGTTCAAGGTTCTGGGTGGATGGGGAATCTGCAGGTGTTCTCCTTCCTGCTCCTGGGAGTGGCTCTTGTCGGGTTTTTGGGATTGCAGGGAGTGTGGCTTCCCTGGCTGACACTGACCCTTGGAGCTGCACCTTGGAGAGAGGGTCCTGCCAGGGCTCAATGGCTTTAAGCTGAAATAAGGGAAATTTAGATGGGATATTGGAAAGGGATTGTTCCCTGTGAGGGGCTGGGATGGAATTCCAGCTGCCCCTGGATCCCTGGCAGTGTCCAGAGCCAGGCTGGAGCACCCTGGGACAGTGGGAGGTGTCCCTGCCCATGGCAGGGGTGGCACTGGCCTTTGAGGTCCCTTCCCACCTGAATTCCATGATTCCATGATGAGACAAACCCAAGGAACCCCTGTCCAAGTGCTGCTGTAGGAGGAGACCACCTGGGCTTCTCTCTCTGCTGTTCAGACCTGCCCTTCCTCCTCCCAGTGCTCAGTTTGCCCTGGCAGCATCACAAGGGGGACCTGGCTTTGTAAATCACTTTCAGATCTCCAAATCACAAGATCTGTATGACTGCAGTAATCGCTGCAGAAAAATGCACGGCACAGGGGCTGAGGGAAACCTGGCAGAGCATGAAAGTAGCGCCTGAATTAAAATCAGCTGCATTTTTGTTTACCTATCTGTGCTAATGAAGGCTTTTAACTCAGTCTTTCATGTTGCTTGTGCTCTTCTTCCCCCTCCTGCCTCTCCTCGCCCTCCGTGGAGATGTGGGAAAAAGCCATTCAGCTGAGCAAGGAGCTGGCTGACATGTATGAAAACAAGGTCTTTGACTACGAGGGACTTGGCAATCTCCTGGTAAGGCTTTTTTTCTCAATTTCCAGCAGGCTGCTGACTGCTTAAATTAATATTGTTCAGCAGGATAAGCCTAAAATAAATTTATGTTAAAGACAAACAAACCAACTTAGCCCCATGGCTTTGTAAAGCTTAGTAGTAGAATAAATATTTTCATAGTTTCTTTTGACCTTCTAATTAGCATGACAATACCATGTGCAGATGTTTGGAATTCTCAATTTTAACCAAATGAAGTAACAACCAAGGTGCATTTTCAGGCTCCATGAATCTCATCCCCTTGTTATTTCTGTGGAAAAACTGCTGGGTGTGAACACAGAGCTATAGAATCCTCTTGGCTCTGAATTCCATTTTTTAGTGGTTAAGGATGGAACCAGATGGTCTTTATGTTCTCTCATAGCAGAATCATCTGCCCAGTTTTATTTCTGCCAGTTCTCTGACATTTGTCACCATTTGTGTCTGCTCACTTTCAGAATATATTTATATTTCATTTGTTTTCCCACAGTGAAGGATTTCAAGTATCCTTCTGGAATCCTAAAAGCCGCGGCATTGTTCTCATGTCTGCAGACCAGGAAATGAAGTTGGTTCTGGCCCAGACAAAGCAAATATTTAATCAAGTAAATGGATAAGGATGAGAGACTGCATCAAAACAGCCACTGTGGAGTGTGTTCTGAGGGCAGAGCTCAGAGATCAGGAGCTGTCCCTGGGAATGTGAGCTGGCAGTGTCCTGCAGTGTTCCACAGTGAACGTGTGGTGTCTTTTTCTTTTCCAGAAAAAAAGAGCTACTTTTTATGAGAATATCATGAAGGCCATGAGACCTCAGCCTGAGTACTTTGCTGTTGGATACTATGGACAGGGTTTTCCCTCTTTCCTGCGGGTAAGGATCTGTCCACACCCCATTTCTGAAGTGCCGGAGCCCTAAAAGTCACAACTTCTGCAGAGCTTCCAAGAAAATTTGGTGCCAAACTCCTTTTCCTTTTAGTGGCACTGCAGATCTAAATCCCAGGAGTGTTTCAGAGCATTTCAGTGTCTACAAAGAGACAAGTCAGAGATGAAATTCTGTGTGTTACCAGCTCAAGTAGAGTCAGGGTGTTACAAAGGGTTTTTAGAGGATTGATAAGTTCTTCTATGGATCTAAACTGAATTTACCTTTTGTATTTGTGCTCCCTCTGAAATGTGATTGTTGCTGTTAGAAAATGTTCAGCCTGTGAAGAATTTATCCTGTTGCTTTCCAGCCTCAACCAACCAAATTTGCAGGACAGGGATCATTTCAGGGATCAGGGAGAGTTTGTCCCACACAGAATTAAAGTGCAAAGGTGCTTCTTATTGAAGACAGCTGCTGAGCATTGCTGGACCTTTGTGGAGAGCAGGAACGACTCAGATCCAGGGTCAGCAAGGCTGAAAATATTCCCATTGTTTAAAATTCAGGGCCATTTTACCTTCTCAGATGGGAGCAGTTTGAAGTTCTGGCCTTCGGGGGAAGCCAAGCTCAATAAAAGAGAGAAACATTTAAGTTAGAACGGTGTGAGGGGATGGCATGGAAGGCTTTCAACTGCAGGTCACGTTTTGGAATCCATCCCTTCCAGAAACCACTGCCAGGTGGAGAAAGAACTGGCCATGCTCTGGTGTTGGGTGTGTGGAGCAGAACTGCCAGGGCTGGACGCTGATGGTCAGAAATGGGACCAAGGTGCGATTCCCATCTGTGCCCAGGGAGATCCCTCAGGGAACTCACACCAGGGGCTGGCAGGGAGCAGGCAGGTCCCTGTATTTAAGAATTTCTTGGCACATTTATTCTCTTGCCAAAAATCAGCCCCTGGCTGAGAGTCCCTGTGCTGAACCCGTGAGTTTGTGCAGTGCCGGGAGGCGTGAGCAGCTCGGTGACCCTGGGATGTTTGTGGGGACATCAGCACCTGTTCAAGGATGTCCCTGCTCACTGCAGGTGGCCTTTAAAAGCTCCTTTCCAACTCTATTTGATGATTCTCTGTGGAGAAATGCATTTTTTAGACAAATCTGAGGTTCCCCTTGCCAGGCCTGGCTCCTTGGGAGCTGCTGTGCCTGTGTTCCTTCCCTCACCCCTTCTGTCTGTCCAGCTGGGATCAACCCTCCCCATAAACCTGCTCTGGGGGTGTTTGGAAAGCTCTGTCCCACTGCTTTGTTGAGTTTTAATTCCCTTTCTCTTCTCCTGCCCACAGAATAAGATTTTCATCTACCGTGGCAAGGAGTACGAGCGGAGGGAGGACTTTAACCTGAAGCTGCTGACCCAGTTCCCCAGTGCTGAGAAGATGACCAGCACTGCCCCTCCAGCAGAGGAGATCAAGGCTTCCCCCAAACAGTGTATCTTTTGGGTTTAGGGCCTTTTGGCACATCCCAGAGCTGCCTCTTCCCCACAGCAACGCAGCTGGTGAACAGCAGTAATAATGAGCAGGGGGATTACTGCTCCAGGGGCATCTGGAGGCAGGCACTGAAAACAGGACTGTCCAGAGTTGCAAGGCTGAATTTAAAGGCGGTCTGAGGCTGTCAGAGTGAGGAGCAGACTGCAGGGAGGATTTCCTGAGTTCTCACTCAGGTGCTGCTGACTGCTCCGGCCATGGTGGGACCCAGCTGGGTGTTTCTGGGTGAAAGATGTGAAATACAGGCTGTGAAAGTGGGGCAAAAAGTGAAGAGCACTCCCTTCTTCCTTGCAGGCCATTAGCATTTATGAAGTGCTGGGGTTTGTGTGCTTTTTCCCCTAAAAGTCCCTTGGTAAGAAGTGCAAGGTCATTATTTCGCTGAAGGTCGTTGGGTGCACAGCCTTTATTATTTTTCGATTTTTATTTTTGTCCCTTGCTGCTGGGACTCCAAGCTGTGTCCCAAGCTCCCCACCAGGCCTGAGATCCTCTTAACTGTGAGTGTGACCAGTGGAGATGCTCCAGATTCCTGCCAGTGACTTCAGTCGGTGGCTCCTGGAGGATGCACCCCAGGCAAAGCAGGTTCCTGGGCTCCCAGCCTGTGTTCACCAGGCCAGGCTGGAGAAGCTGAAGGTCCATTTGGCCCTCAAACCCTGTGCACGAAGGCCCAGCTCAAGCAGTGACAGCAGATGCTTCCCTTGCAGTCCTCCTGCCAAGCACTGAGCCCACATAGGAAATTAAAATCCATTCAAGACCAAACTTGGTATCGAAAACGCCTCTTCTGTTGCTGCTTTGTTTCAGCTGCTTCCTTTGCATCTGTTTGTGTTTGTTCTGATGTTTCTGGCTCAGGATGAACCCGAGCTGCAGAATTTGGATGCAGATCTGAACCATCCCGAAGGTTTGGGGGTGTTGGGTTCCGGGTCTCTGGCACAGCCCCGGGATGAAGGGGAGCAGCTGCAGGGCTTGGATGTGGGACAGGTTCTGCTTGGACTCCCACAAACACCTCCTGAGGAGATGAGGAGTGCCCAGATCTCTGTTGTGTTAGGCAGACCTTGCTGCTTCTGGGGTTGGTTTTAGTTCCAGGCTCTTTTTAGCCTCCTTTGTCTCGGGCTCTTTTTTATTACTTTCGTTTGGTTTTTTTTTGCTCTTTTATGACAAAATACCTCGTTCTTCTTTTGGTGATAATGTGCTGGGGGTACAAGGTGACCTGTGCTGAGCCTGAGGGGTTCCCTGCACCCCAGAGCAGCCCAGTCCCCAGCAGCTGAGCACTGGGAGCTGTGCAGGGGCTCAGCAGGGCACCAAGCCCAAGCTAACAAGCTCTCCTGAGACAAAGAATTCATCAGCTGGGGCTCAGAGCCTGATCTAACGAGGGTCTGCGGGTTGGGGCTCAGCCTGGCTGGTGGCCAGCTGGCTCCTCAGGGCAGGCAGGGTGACTTCGCTCTGGCTCTCGAAACGCTCTTCAGAGCTGCCCTCAGGGAGTTGAGGATGTGTGGGGGCTGCCTTCACCCCCACTCAAACATCGCCACCTCAGAGGGCAGGGGAATCACAGAAATCATCTGCTCACGGGGGTCAGATTGGTTAAGCTTTGCTTTTCCAGCCAGGATTTGCTTCTGTGAAGCCTCAGCAGTCCTTAAAGCTGAGCTATGGAGGAACATGATAAGCTGTGGTGCTTGGGGATACAGTTACTGGGATTTTAATGTCTGTCATTATTCACAGGTGCAAAAGCTGAGGCTGAAGCAGCTATTCCTTGATTAAAAGCAATTCCTTTATTCAGTTGACTTCATGAATCTACAAAGTGGGAGGGAAGGAGCAGCAGCCTCTGGTAAATAACGGTGGGGTGAGAGAGAAGAGCCAGATGCATCCACAAACCTCCTGCAGAACCTTGTTTCCCTTTTTCTTGTCTCCCAAAGTAGAAATCAGTGGTGCCCAGGATTACCAAGCATTTTCACCAGGGAATTTCAACACTTGGGAGCAGCCTGTCATAGTGGAAGGTGTCCCTGTCCATGGTGGGGGGTGGAACTGGATGATTTTTAAGGTCCTGTCCAACCCAAACCATTCTGGGATTCTGTGATTATTATTTGTAAAGTCATTTTCTTTATGGGTTTTTAATTTAAAATTTAATTTAATTAAGGACCCTACAAACTGCAAGGTGCAATAATGCCTGTGATTGGTGATGAATTAGTCAGGTTTGAAGAAAAATACTTAACGAGAGCACAGGGAATTGTGGAAAAGTCTGACAATGGAAACAGGAAGGGGTTTTCTCTCCCTCTTCTGTTTTCCCAAAAGGGTTCCTGGTTTTTCATCCTTAACCAGAGCTGCTCAGATGTGCAGTGCTTCATTGTGAAGCCTGTGATGAACCTGCCACCAAATTACAAAGATAAACCTGTTCCTGAACAGATCTTAAAGTAATTTATTTTCCTTTTCTCTCAACATTTTCTTTGTGTTTTCCCCACTAACTTGGGCCTTTGTGTCATGTGTAAATTCCTCCCCACAGCCTGTGAGGAGACAGTTGAGCATTTGGGTGAGGAAGGTGGCAGCTGAGGAAAATCACCTTTTACTCTGCTTCTCCCCAGCTACTACAGAGCCAATGAGGTGCAGCAATTCACCCACTCCAGGCCTGTCAGGAAAGGGGAGAAAGATCCAGACAACGAGTTTGCTGTGAGTCCTTTGCCTTTTGTTTGTTTTGGTGGTGGCATTTTGACCAAACTGTCACCTTTTCCCTCTCCCTTGGGCCGCGGAGGTTGGGAATTAAAATGTAGGAGACACCAAGGGCGTTGCAGTCTCCACCTGAAGCTGGTGATGATGTCGAGGGGCTCCATAGCTGGAGTTTCAAAATCCATCAGAATCCATAAATGAGCTGCTGTGTGAGCCCAGCAAGGGGCTCCATCCCAGTCAGGGAAGGTGGAAATGGCTGTGGAATTCCTGCCAGCTTGTTCTGGAAGCCTCATCCCACGCAGGAGAGAATTGAATTCCAAGACCAATATTTTCCTTACATCTCACATGTCCATTTTTCCTTCTCTGAGCAGAACATGTGGATAGAAAGGACAACCTACACAACAGCTTATTCATTTCCAGGCATCCTCAAGTGGTTTGAGGTCAAACAGGTCACAACGGTGAGTTGTCCACAGGGGCTGGGTCTCCTCTCCGATCCCTCATGGAACAAACCCTTGGAACACTTAGGAATGTCAGTCCTTCCGCTGCTGGATGTGGCACAGATAAAATCAAGTTATTCATACTCAGTGGAGAGGAATAAATCACAGAACCATGGAATCCCAGAACGATTTGGGTTGGGAGGGACCTTAAGATCACCCAGTGCCACCCCTGCCATGGGCAGGGACACCTCCCACTGTCCCAGGGTGCTCTATCCCAGCCTTGGGCACTGCCAGGGATCCAGGGGCAGCCACAGCTTCTCTGGGAATTCCATCCCAGCCCCTCTCCACCCTCACAGGGAGGAATTTCTCCCTAAAAACTGAACGAAGGTTTGAAAGGTTTATTCTGTGACTCTAATGAAGGTTCATTCTGTTTTTCTCTCCCTCAGGAGGAGATCAGCCCCCTGGAGAATGCCATAGAGACCATGGAGCTCACCAACGAGAAGATCACCAACATTGTCCAGCAGCACATGTGGGACCGCAGCCTGCCCGTGCACCCCCTGTCCATGCTGCTCAACGGCATCGTGGACCCTGCGGTCATGGGGGGCTACACCAACTACGAGAAGGTCTCTGTCACATCCATGGAGCCCCTCTGCAGGGCTGGGAGAGCTGGGGAAGGGAAGGCTCCAGGGAGAGCTCAGAGCCCCTTCCAGGGCCTAAAGGGGCTCCAGGAGAGCTGGAGAGGGACTGGGGACAAGGGACGGAGGGACAGGACACGGGGAATGGCTTCCCACTGCCAGAGAGCAGGGATGGATGGGATATTGGGAAGGAATTCCTGGCTGGGAGGGTGGGGAGGGGCTGGAATGGAATTCCCAGAGCAGCTGTGGCTGCCCCTGGATCCCTGGAAGTGTCCAAGGCCAGGCTGGACAGGGCTTGGAGCAACCTGGTCCTTAAAGTCCCTTCCAGCCCAAGGCATTCCAGGACTCTGATCTGGAGCTCAGTTTCCTGAGCTCTGCAGTGTGGAAGGCCGGGGTTGGACCCTGGGAGGCTCCGTTCCGTTTCCAGCTGCTCCAGACACGGCACTTTCAGGGCCTGTGTGTGCAGAGCTCAGGCAGGAGAAAGGAGCAAAGAGCAGGGATTTGCACTGGCTGCAAGGTGGAAGTGCTCAGGTCCAGCGCTCTGCAGGGCTGAGGGGAAGGATCCAGCTCTTCTGGGCCTCCTTTCCAGTGGGATAAGAGCCTGCTCCAGCCCTGTGGGGCACAGAGGTGCTTGGGCAGCCCAGGTAGCAAAGAAAAGTCAAAACGTGGCATTTCTGCCATGGATTAATAGGGAATGATAAGGCAAAGACAGCAGATTCTCTGTATTTGGAGTCCTGCGACAGAGCAGAGAGTTCAGGGGAAAAGCAGCATTTCCTGTGCAGGTTTACTCAGCTGACTTCACTTGAGCAGTGTAGGTTGTTCTTTTCTGTGGTGTTTAACTGAAGCTGTTGATTCCCTCCGCCTTGTGATGACATTCCCAGCACAAAAGGCGCTGCCTGTTTCCCCAAACCGTGTGGAATGTGGTAAAACACATATAATTCTCCTCAGCTGTGTCCCCGTCCATGAAATGAGGTGCACAAGTTAATTGGGAGAGGGGCTGATTGATCTGGGCTCTAACTCTGCTGATTCCAGAGGAGTTTAGAAGCTTTGCCAGGGCTGAATTTGGCCCTGAATCCTCCCATTTTATGAATTAAGGTTGACATCAAGTTTAGAATTACGAAAGTGGGAAAGCAGTTAAAACTAGAAAACACAGAGTCTCTGCAGCCACATCTGGAAATACTCATGGCTGGTTCATATTTTCCTATTTCAGCTGCAAATCAGTGCAGAACATTTGGCTTTTGTGGGCGGCTAAAATCTGAGTTTTAATTGTTTTATCGTAGCCAAAACCCAAAGTTGGAGTTTTTAACATCTTTCCTCTTGCAATAGTTAAGCACTTTCAAGGAAAATCCCCTGGGACCAACCCAGCAGCCCTTTCCCAGGCTCACCTCCATCCTTTCAGGATCAAACCCCAGCCCTATAAACTTGTACTCCAGTCCAGTTTTACAGAAGTAAAAAAAATATATATATTCAGAGGCTGAAATAGTTCAGAGACGCAATGAAAAACTTATTAGGGGGTTTATCTAGGAAAAAAAAGAAAAGTGAAATTATTCTGACTAGGAATTGGGATCCATTTCAATGGGATACATCATAGGAATTGGCACAGTTTTCAGTTTTCAGTCCAGAAAAGTGGATTTGTGTTTGTTCAACTTCAAACCAAGACCAGATCCTGCTGGTTAAAGGTAAACCCAGGGGAAATGGAGACTTAAGGTGCTTTGTTGAAGGAAGCTGGGAGCCCAAATCCCAGCATGGTCTTTACTTCTGCTGAATCTTTGTAACCAGCCCCAGGGGGAACCATGGGGTTTAAGGGCTGAAATCAAGGGAATTGCAGCAGGAGCTGCCCTGCTCTCCTTGGGGCAGCTGAGCTGGTTTGGGGGTCCTCATGTGCTGTGAGGCACTGACTGCTGAAAATTAAAGAGGCTTTTTGAAGTCAGAACTTGACAATTTGGGTGTGCCACTCACATTTAAGTGAGAAGCAGAAGTGATGGAACCTCAGTTACTCAAATCAGTACTGGTTTGTGAGAAGGGGGTCAGGGCTGAGCAAAACGTTCCTGATGCAGTAACCGTTTTTCCATGTGTTTCACTGGAAAAAATTGTAATTTCTTGAAAATAAAAAAGTGGGGTTTGTTCCCTTTTCCCAACAAATAACCCTGGTTCTTTGTCCCTCAGCTTGGTGCCAGCAAAATTTGGGTTTAACATGAGGAATGATGGCAGTGAATTGCTTTTAAAAGATCTCCCCCTTAGAGCTGCCTGAGGGAGCAGTGTCTGTGTCACCTGTGTCACCTCCTCTCCTTGCTTCCAGGCCTTCTTCACAGAGAAATATCTCCAAGAACACCCTGAAGATCAAGACAAAATCGAGCTGCTCAAGCAACAAATCGCTATTCAGGTATGGAACCGGGGAAAAGCTGGGGAGTGCAGATGTTCCCTCAGCATTGCTGAGTGTCACACAGGTCGATGTGACAAGAACAATCTGGATTTATGGACAATTCATTTTTATTTTAAGAGAACTGCTGTGTGCTAAAATTGTGGCCTAAAATATTCCATGTGCTCTGAAATATTTGCCAATGTGGGATGGCTTTTCCTTCATGAATATTAAAATATGTTACCCCTTCCTGAAACCATCAGAGCTACTGGTTTGTCAGTCTGACTATTAGGATTGGTCTATTTGGACCCAAATGGCCCTGAAAAATTGCCCCGTTTTCTTGGGATGCCAATTCCATCCCTGCAGAGCAGTTTGTGCCCATTCCCACAGCCAGCAGAGCCTGGTTAAAGCCTGCTCCCAGTCACACAGCTCTGGGGGCTGACAAGGCATCTATGCCAGTATTTAACTTGCATTTTCCAAAGCAGTGGGGAAGAGGGAGTCATGGAATTGTGGAATGGTTTGGGTGGGAAGGGACCTTAAATCCCACGCAGTGCCACCCCTGCCACAGGCAGGGACACCTCCCACTGTCCCAGGGTGCTCCAAGCCCTGTCCAGCCCGGCCTTGGAACTGTGCTGCAAATGGGGAAAATGCTGATGTTTGCTCCACACCTGGAGCTCCAGCACTGAAGTCCCCTCACTGTCCCCAGCTCAGAGTCAGCAGCTGAGCTCCCTTGCTGTGTCACTGTTCATTTTCCCCTCTGCAAACCCAAACTATGTTGATTTAAATCCTTTAATTCTATCTGAGCTGTTTAGCTCTCACTCTGAGGAGCAGGAGGGCTGCTTTGTGCTCCTGCAGCTCATTCTGCTCCGCCCTCCCTCCCTCAGATGCCTCTCCTGGCAGAGGGGATCCGGATCCACGGCGAGAAGCTGACGGAGCAGCTGAAGCCCCTGCACGAGAGGCTCACAGCCTGCTTCAGGGAGCTCAGGAGGAAGGTGGAGAAGCAGTACGGGGTCATAACTTTGGTGAGGGAACCTGGTTTTTCCATGTTTTGCCCCAAAGGAACCCAACTCCCTCTTTTCCACCCGTGGGTGGGTGTGAGGTGGTGTCACAGAACCCCAGAATCGGCAACGTTGGAAAAGAGCTTTGAGACCATCGAGTCCAAGCTGTGACCTAAAATGTCACTGTCCCCAGCCCAGAGCCCTGAGTGCCTCGTCCAGACCTTCCCTGGGCACCTCCAGGGATGGGCACTCCAAACCTCCCTGGGCAGTTCCAAGCCCTGACCACCCTTTCCACGGAGAAATTCCTGCTGGTTTCCAACCCGAGCCTCCCCTGGCCCAGCCTGAGGCCGTTCCCTCTCCTCCTGTCCCTGTTCCCTGGGAGCAGAACCCGACCCCCCCGGCTGCCCCCTCCTGTCAGGGAGTTGTGCAGAGCCACAAGGTCCCCCCTGACCCCCCTTTTCTCCAGGCTGAGGCCCTTTCCCAGCTCCCTCAGGAGTTCTCCAGACCCTCCCCGAGCTCCGTTCCCTTCCCTGGCCTCACCCCAGCCCCCTAAAGGGGCCCAGCACTGGACACAGCACTCGAGGTGTGGCCTCCCCAGTGCCAAGTACAGGGGATGGTCACTGCCCTGGCCCTGCTGGCCACTCTGTTCCTGACCCAGCCCAGGTGCCACTGGCCTTTTGGCCACGTGGGCACACCTGGGCTCATGTCCAGCTGCTGACCACCAGTCCCCCCGGGTCCCTTTGTGTCCAGCCCCTCTGTCCCCAGACTGGTGGCTGTGACCAAAGTGCAGGACCCTGGGTCCCGTAAACGTGCTCTCCCTGGATGCAGCCCCTGGATCCAGCCTGCCCAGGTCCCCCCGCAGAGCCCCCCTGCCCCAGCCTTGCTGTCAGCTGCAGATCTGCCGCTGGTGCCGCTTTCTCACGGGTGTTTTCCTGCAGCCCCCGGCGCTGACCGAGAGGAAGCCGAGCAGGTCGGGCTCGGTGGTGCTGCCCTACATCATGTCCTCCACCCTCAGGAGGCTCTCAGTCACCTCCGTGGCCTCGTCCGTGGCCTCCACCTCGTCCACCTCGTCCGACAGCGCTTCCTCCAGGCCGGGCTCGGACGGGTCAGTGATTGACAGTGATTGACAGCAGGAGGGATGTGCCTTAGATAGCATCAGTTACTCTTAAAATCAAGATTTGTTCCATGGAAATACATTTAAAAATGTTAATGGAGGTCGGTGTTGCTACTCCATTTTACAGACGGGGGTTTGGAGCACGGACAGTGGGAACTGAACCCCCAGCTGCTGCCTTGGGAGCCCCAGTTATCCCCAGTGCATCCCAGATGCCCACTGCCTCTGTTTCCAAGGAAAACGGGGGTGTGAGGCACCACAAGGTTCATTTTGGTCAGCCAAGAGAGGAGTAAGGCACACAGCACTTGTTGCACCCTGTCTGCAGCTGCATCCATGGCATGGAAAGGAGCTGCCACAGCTGGGGATGTTCCCTGGTGTCACTTGTCTGTACACTGAATTTACAGCTGGGATAACCAGAGCTTGGGTGATTTGTTCAAGGTCAGTGAGACTTGTGGCCGAGCGTGAGTTGCAGCTCTGGCTCCCTCTGCGAGCAGATCACACTTTACCTTGGACAAAAAAATGCAATACTCAGAATTCCAGGGGTAACGGCACAAATCCCACTGAAAAATACCTCACTTTTTCACAACAATCCCTTACACAAACTGAGAGATCACAGCCTTTTAACATACAGCCCTTTCCATGTCTGATGAACTCGTGTTTCATGTTTTTCTCACTCTTTTGGGCCACAGATCCACCCTGGAGCCTCTCTTGGAGCGGAGAATATCCACGTCTTCCAGAGCTGAGGAGCTGCCCGTGAAAGACGAGGGTGACAACAGGATTAGCAAACTCAAGAGGAAGGAGTGGAGCATTAGCAAGTCCCAGGTTATTGTGGAGAAGGAGCCAGAGACAGAACTGACGTCCAAAATGGTAAAAAAATCACCCTAACAGTGACAGCAATAATAAAACCCTCAGCAGGAGCTGGGAGTGTTTCCATTGCTCTCAGCCGTGCTGGTCCGGGGGAGCTTCATTAGACTGTGGGAGGGGTTCAAATACCAAGAAGCCTCGGTCATCTGAGTAACTCTCCTTTTTTAATTTGGAAAATTGGTGTCACAGGCCCCACTGCAGCTTGGCTGGAGGTGCAGGCTGGGAGCAGGAGGCACTGGTGGCTCAGGGAGGTGCTGAACGGAGCAGAGACCTGGGGTGCTCTCAGCACCACGGCAAACCCTGGTTTTTGTTGGAGCCAGGAGCCCTGCTCAGCCAGGCAGGGATCCAGCTGCCCAGCCAGATGTGCACATGCTGTCAGGCAGCACCACGGCACAAATCAAATGTCCTGTGAGGTGCAGAGCACTTGGGTGGAGCAGGGAGCTGGGAAAAGATGCTCTGGTGGTTCAGTCAGCAGCTCTGGGAACCGGGATCTGCCAGGCTGTGCTCTGCTCCAGAGCTGTGGGAGGGCAGGGGGTCATTCCTGGAGGAATAAACCAGAATCTGCACCCCCAGAGGAGGCTGGAATAAGGAAGAGGCTGGAGGCTGTTGGGCTTTAGGGCTCACAGGGGGGCTCAGAGTGGTCACCCAAAGCACAGGGATGAGTTTCAGCCCACAGGTAGAGCTGTACAACCCTGGGATATTGTCCTGGTGGGTGTAAAACTGTTACACCCTCAGGCTGCGAGAATTGGGCACCTGGGTATTTCACTGCCCCTAATCTCACTTAACTTGGCTGCTAATCTGATGTAACACAGGCTGACTTTTCTCAATAAAGAGAAAACACGAATTCCTGTATTTCCCGTTTCCCTCCCAAGCTCTCAGCTGGGTCTGGCAGGGACAGGTTATGCTGATCCATTTTCAGGAATTCCCATCAGGTCTGAGGGATGCTGCCAGCTCCTGGAGGCTGCAGGGCATTTCTAAGAAGGGGATCTGTGGCTCCAGGGTGCTGTCATTGGTACTGAGAGGGTTTCCAGCCCAGGAAAACTGGGGTTGTGGATGCTGGTGCTGCAGGAGGCCTGGCCCTCTGCCTCTGGAATTGCTGTTGGATGAAATCCCCAGTACCTCTGAAGGGGAGGAGCAGTCCAGGGTTCCAGTCCTGCTTCAGGACACTGCAAAGCCCAGGAAAAGCTGCTTTTATGGCTGCTGTGTTCCATGGCTCCACAGTGAGCACAGGAGTTAGACAGAGGGATTTTCTGGAGCTCTGGAGCTGTGTGGGAGCTGGAAAGTCAGAGGGAAGCAAAGACTTTCTGTCTGGGCCTTTTGTGTTTTATATCCACCAGTGTGTGGTCCCCTCTGCACAGGGAGAAATCCTGAACTGCTCGGGGATGGAGAATTGACTTCTGAAAAAGAGTTGAATTGTGTGTTTAAGTGTCAGCCTGCTCTGGAAAGCAATGAACTAATATTGAAAAGGACCCTAATATTCCTGCCCTGCACTTCTAGGACCACACTGAAGTGGCCTCATGGTTTGAGTGAAGAGCACAGGGAACGTGGCACTGGAAGGAGCTGGATGCAAATTCCCAAATGCAAAGGATTTGCTGTGTAAAGTCTAAAATAGACTCGTTTCACAACCCTCAGGAGCTGGAGGATACCAGCAGCTCTGACATGCACCCAGAATTTCATTTTTCTTTATTTCTTGGAAAGACTTCATCCTCAGTCCTCTCCAAAGTTTATTCACAGAACTGCATCAGATTTCAGTGTGACATCTTCCCTTCCTAATGAATACAACAAAGCTATTAAAAGCAGCTTAGTGCTGCCCAGGGGAAGCTGGGCTGTGTCCTGGCAGCACAGGGGGTGCCTTTGGACACGGCCGAGCCAGGGCAGGGCTTTCACTCCTGCTCACCTTTGTCCTGCACGGTTTCTGTGTCGCTGTGCCAGGTCTGATCCGTGTGTGGGACCCTCTGAAGGGTCTGTGTGTCTCTGCTCCCTCCGGGGCTCTGATCCGTGTGTGGGACCCTCTGAAGGGTCTGTGTGTCTCTGCTCCCTCCGGGGCTCTGATCCGTGTGTGGGACCCTCTGAAGGGTCTGTGTGTCTCTGCTCCCTCCAGGGCTCGGCAGGGAAGGCGCAGAGGCCCAAGAGCCTGCAGCTGGGAGACAACAGGCTGAGCTTGCTGCAGGGCTCCTCGCTGCAGCAGTGCACCCGCAGCCCTCCCCCCATCACCCCCAAGACCCCCCGGACCCAGAGTAAGTCCTGCTGACGGGATATCGCGGGAATGGCCGTGTTTGCTGAGGGAACCACGCTGGGGAGGGCCCGAGGCAGGGAGGAGCTGCCCTGAGGCCGATCCCGGAGCGGCTCGGGGCTGCTGGTGTCTGCAGACATTTCTGTCAGGTAACAGAGTAACAGAGTTCGGCTGTGGTATCAAAGGCCAGGTCTGTGGGTTGCACATCCCCTGTTAAATCTGTGCATCCGAGGAATTCCAGGGAACAGCTTCTGGCTTTTGCAGTTTGTTTCTTGTTTTCTTCTCTATTGACTTGGACAAGAAGGGTGGGGAGGGACTTTTCACAGGCGTGTGGAGTGATGGGACATGGGGGAACAGCTTTAAACTGCCAGAGGGCAGGGATAGGTGGGATTTGGAGAGAAATTCCTGCCTGTGAGGGTGGGGAGGGGCTGGGATGGAATTCCCAGAGGAGCTGCGGCTGCCCCTGGATCCCTGGCAGTGCCCAAGGCCAGGCTGGAGCAGCCTGGGGCAGTGGGAGGTGTTCCTGGGCATGGCAGGGGTGGCACTGGGTGGGATTTTAGGTTCCTTCCCACCCAACCCATCTCATGATTCCGTGAGTTTTGGGAAGGTTTATTAAGCCCCGAGGTGAACATCACACACAGTCACTGTGGATGGCTGTAAATCATCGACCCAGGTCTGGAGGAGCATCTCCAGTGGATCCCCAGGATGGAACTGCAGCCATCCCGTGGTGTTTGTGACCAGCTCTGGGCCTAAATTATCAATGCAGGCCCTGAGGGTTCTGTTAATTAATGAACAGTAACTCCCAGCACATGGCAGAGAGCTCTAGGAGAACTTGCTGTGCAGCTTGGACACTTGACTGTAAATGTTCCCCCTGAAGGAGATGGAAATTATCTTCAAGAACTAGCAAAACGAATAGTTTCAAAGGTTTCAAAAACATGATGAACGCAAAACAGCACAATAACCTGGCCCTGGAAAAGAAAAGGGCAAAAATTCTGGTATATTCAGGAAGTTCTGTAGTTAATTCTGAGGCAACATTTAAATGTGGCTTAAGGTAAAAATAAAAAAAACCTGGGCAATTCCACCCCTGGCCTGCTGCTGCATCTCTTGGTCTGCTGCTCTGTTTTTAAAGGAACCGAAGTTGATGGGTAGGACCTGGCTGTCCTTACGTGGATATCAATTCGCAATCCAGTGCAGATAATGATCTAAACCAGCATAAAATTGTTGTGGGAAGATAAAAACCAAAAAATACCTACCAGTGCAGGGGATGAGGTGGGGAGACAACCAGAAACACAAATTCTGGGACTCAGTGAAGAAAGATCTGGGAAAGGAATGTGAAACTTCACTCTCCTCCTCAGCAAGGGGTTTAATTGCTGGAATCCTTGCAAAGGGTGGGTGCTTATCTCCTCCATCAGCTGGAGCTCGAGTCCAAGTCAGTTCTGAGGGGAAGCCCCACGAACTGAACTGCTCGCTCAGGTTCCAGCAGCCCAGAGCCGTCTGGGGAGGGGGAAACTCCTCAGGGCACCGGGAACTGGAGGGGGCTCAGCTGGGACCCAGCACAGCCCGGCAGTTCGGCTGCTGGAGCGGGGAACTGCTCGCAGGGGGAAAGCACAGGCTATTTAATGAATCCCCCTTAAAATCTGTGTGCAACCCCATCTCCTGTTCCTTTTCCACCTCTCTTATTTGTTCTTACTTGTTCTTATTTTCCCCTCCTTTTCCCCCTCCTTTTTCCCCCCCTTTTCCCCCTTTTTTTTCCCCTTCTCCCCTCTTTTTCCCCCTTTTTTCCCCCTTCTTCCCCTTTCCCTCCTTTTCCCCCTTCTTCCCCTTCTTCCTTTCTATTCCTTTTTTCCTTTTGTTCTTTTCCTTTTGTTCTTTTCCTTTTTTTTCCTTTTTTTTCTTTTCATCCTATTTTATCTTATTTTTTCTTCTTTTTCCCTCATTTTTCCTTATTTCTTCTCTCGTTGTTGTTCCCAGGCTTCCCCTCCCTGCAGGCTGACGGACTGGCCACGCCACCCCCCCCTCCACCCAAAAGCAAACCCTACGAGAGCAGCACCCCCAGGAACCCTGCGGAGGTGAGGAGATGGAGCTGCCAGGTTGTTGGGCAGCGGCTTCGGAGCAGGAGGCACCACTGGAATTTTCCAAGCTGCTCTTAGGGTGGTGCTGCTTGAAACTCATCTCATCATTTTACTGCCTCACTCCCCGAAAGCACAAGAGCAGGAAAAAACGGGTTTTTTGCTTCAGGAGAAGGCAGTGGAGTGCAGTGCCTTTGTTATTTTTTTTTCCAAGTAGGAGTTGTGTTGTCCTTGGTCAGGAAAAAGGTGTGTGGGGTGGGAAGAGAGTTGGAAAACAAACCAGCAGTAAAAGTTGCAAAGAACATGCTCAACCTAAAGTAGTACAATGGTTTGGGCTGAAAAAGAAGTGGGGGGGGGGGGGGAATCCCGCC
>VXBT01022076.1:388652-441160 GCA_013400235.1 Oriolus oriolus | reverse complement strand
GGGGGGGGAAATTCACCATTTTCAGAGGTGATCAATGTCTCCTTCTAAGCCCCAGCTCAGAAGAATCTGATTTTTCAAGCCATTGGTGACTTTAAAAAGGCTGTACTTAAATCCTGGCTTTTGTCTCAATTCCATGAAGTGATTTCCTTGTAGGAATATCAATTTTTCCCTTTTTCAGTGCTGTATCACTGGTGTTTCTCCCACACTTCAGTGTCTCCAGGCTGTTTGGAATCCCTGACATGCAAACATTGTGCCAGAATCGTTTCACCTGCCCCTGACATGAATGTGTTTGTGATTCCAGACTAATTCCTTGCCAGTGGGAAGCAAAGAAAGGATCCTTCTGTGACTGAGAGGGATGGGGCCTTCCCAAAACCTGTTAGGAATCGCCTTCTGCAACTGAAAGGGAGGGGTGTCCTCCCCAGTCCAGTCCACAGAGAGGATTTGGGGAGTACCTGAGCGAGATAAACTGGGATTTGTCCAAAAGGAATTTGAAGGGTGATCACACTTAACCACATTAGCAGCACAGAGAGACAAGGAAACAGCTCATCCCTTAATTCCGTGATGTGACACTGGAGTAAAGCCTTGAAATATGGGATAAGGAGGCAGTTTTTCTCCTTTGCCCTTCATTTGGCTGGGACTGGCTGTGTGGCTGCTGTGGTGCTGTGCTCAGCAGAGAGATCCCAGCTCCAGGGATGCTGTGGGAGTCACTGGATCAAGAGGATTAATGAAAGAGCCTCTTTCCCCCGAGTCTTGTCAGGAAACTAATTACTGCCATGTGCTGGCCTGCAGCATCCCCTTGGCTGGCAGCCAGAGGGAAAGGATTCACAGGCTGTGAAGGGAGATTGGGAAGGATTTTCTGAAGGGTTTTGTTACTTTGGTCTTGTAAAGTTGGATCTGTCTGCCTTTGGTTAAAACAGTCCTGGAGATGCTGAGTTTTGGCTGAGAAGGGGAGTCCTGAAATGTTGAGTTTTGGCAGGGGAGTGATGAACCACACCAGCTCCTCTCTCTCCTGGCCTTTCCCATCTCATTTATTTACAGGATGCCCCTTAAAACAGGCAGAGACAACTCGAAAAACCCCATTAGTGCAGTTTTCTGCAAGAACAAGGAGCACCCTCCAAGCCCCTCTGCAGGCAGGCAGGATGTGGCTTGTTGAATTAGAACTGCCCTTGCTCCCATTTTTGGGTGTTGAGTTTTACCAGTCTGATTCTGAAGCATTTTACATCCTTTTTGTGCATTGTCCAGCCAGCAAGAGAAAAAAACCTGAATTTTGAAACCTGGAAGGAAATGGGTTTGTTGCCATTTTACTGATCACCAAAGAGGAATAAATGCTGAAGTTGAGCTGCAGGTCAGAAGCAATTAAAGTCTACCCTAAGCATATTTTAGCAACTAAAACATTTCAGCCTCTGTTATCTCCTGGGGATCTGTCCTTGTTTGCCCCTGTCACATGGAGCTGAGGCTGAATTTGAAGATTTTGTCCTGAAAGAACCATCAGGACCTTTCGGATTTCTCATTTGGTGAAGCAGGACGCCTTCTGCTTGCCAGCACTGGTTTATTTTTCTGTGTGTTTCTATCTCCTCAGGTTGCTCCGCCGCTGCCCAGCAGACGTGAGGCCAAACCTCCCCCTCCACCCCCAAAAACCAGGAAATCCAGCGTGGTGTCCTCGGAGCAGGGGCTGCAGTGAGGCTCTGGGGTCACAGCAACTCCCAGCGTGCAGCAGCTGCTTTATTACCGCTGACCCCGCAGCCCGGCCATCTCCTGCTGTCCCACCTCTGCTCCTGGAGCTTCCTGGGGAAAGGCCACCAAGGAGCCGGTGCTGGGATGGATCCCCTCCCCTCCGCCTGTGCAGTACTGACACACTAATCCAGACGTCTCCCTGCTGGAACTCTTCTCTGTCCTGCTCTTGGCTGTCCCGAGTCTCTTCACGGCTGCAATCCCAGCAGCTCCTTCCCAGTGTGACTGGGAATGGCGGCGTGGTCTCACTGGTGTTACCCCTGCAGGGCAGGGGCTTTCCTGCCTGGGCCAGGGTCTCTGCTCAGCTTGAGCCTGCTTTGGTACAAGATCTCGTTCGGTGCTTTTTAACGGGGCGGAGAAAACCTCTGCTGTGAATGTTTGAGATGGCAGAAGCTGCACTGGTACCAGGGTGGGACTGGTGCCCCCTGCACTGGTACCAGGGCTGCACTGGTACCCCCTGCACTGATTCCAGGGTGGGACTGGTACCCCCTGCACTGATACCAGGACTTTACTGGCACCAGTTCCATGAACAGCCTGTGGCCTGGTTATTTATCATCAATATTGGTGAAGACTTTGTTTTCTCTTCCAGGAAATAATTTTGTTTGTTAATTCTGTCATTTTGCTTCTGATTATCTTGTAGAGGTTGGGAACAGCCACTAAAACCCTGCTGAGGGTGTTGCTCACAGCAGGAAATACAATTATTGCTGGGCTGGGGGTTTGCAGGCCATTATTGTGCTCCGCTGACTGAAGGGGTTTCTGACCTTACTGAAACACCAAAGTTTGTTAAATCTAATGAGAAGTTGCCTCAGCAAAGGCTTTTTCAGGGAAAGCCAAACCCAACCCAACAAAAACCACCCCGGGAGGGTTTTGTTCAGACTGAAGTTGTCATTTTCTTTCATTCTTCCCTATTCTTTTGACACCAGTGCGACTCGAGGAGCTGCTGTGCCGCCTGCCCAGCTCTGGAAACAGACTGCCCTCATCCCAGAGTCATCCCAGATCTCCATCACCTCCAGGCTGGAGCCGCTTTGGAGGTGGCACTGCAGTCACATCCCATCCATCCCCAGCCTGACTGCCGCACACACTTCCAGCTGTCTCCGGGCTGCTGCTTCTCAGGGGAAATCTTGGGAATCTTCTGGACACCCTGGCCAGGCTTCCCCCTCTCTGTGGGACATGTCAGCTCCTCGTTCTTGGACACACACACTGCTTGACTTGAAAACCGCTGGGTTTTCTTGTCTTTTCACCTCCTGTCCACGTCTCCCTCCCATGTAGCCCCTTCTGCAGCCACTGCCCTGCAGCCACCGCCCTCCTGCTGTGGTCACTGCCCTCCCGCTGCCCTCCTGCTGCGGCCACTGCCCTGCAGCCACTGCCCTCCTGCTGCTCACACCAACCCCAGATCCTCGGAAACTCCACCTGAACACCAACTTTTGTCTGGGTGAGAACTTCGCTTCAGGCAGAACAACAGGATGTGGTCTGAGTTGTCTGAAGTGCATCTTAACAGCACCTGCTGTTAATTCAGTGCCTTTCCTCCGCCTCTTGCCTCAGTCCTGGGTGCTTCTCGGAGCAGGTTGGGTTTAACTCCCTGGGTAAACCAGCAGGAACAGAGCAGGAATCCCGGGAATGGTTTCCCTGGTGAGGGCAAAACAGACTGAGCTGTCAGGTTCGGGTGTTCTGGTTCCAGGTGACTTTGGAGTCCTCTTTTCCAGCCTTTTTGTTCTGTTTTAACAACCTTTACATATGGAGGGACCTTGTGCATCCAAGTTTTTTCCTGGAGAAGGGAACCACTCCATGCAAAAGGCCCTCCCAGGAGGAGGTCTGGCCGTGGGAAGAATTTTTCAGCTGATCTTTATCCACTTTTTTGCTCTTTAACTTGGGGAGACTTGGCTCTGGCTGCGTTTTCTGCAGTTCCAGACCAGGATGTTGAACAGAATCCTTGGCGTGTCAGGGGTTAATTCTCCCTCCCTTCTTTCCCTTCCTTGGAAGGTGCCAGGGGTGAGAGCAGCTGGCACCTCCAGCTCCGCTCTGCCTGGAACTGCTCCTCTCAGCCGGGCAGGTCCCTTAAGCCTCACCTGGGCTCACTGCTCACCGGTGCAGGCTTGGCCGCTCCCTCCCTTTGCTGCCAGCCGGGCACTGGGACGGGCACCCCCTGAACTGGGAGGGGAGGAACAGCTGGCACTAAAGAGTTCAGAACAAGGTTCCCTTCCCAAGATAATTTGGGCATTTTCACTGGCAGATTTGCCAGAAAGGCGTCTAAATTTGGTTCATTTTTTCCCCCTTCTCAGCATTATTTATGTTCTAGAGTTTGCAAACTTGTCCCACTCCTCCTCCTTTTGGCCACGTCCCCAAACTGGCGTCCAGCTCTCTTACCTGAGTGTGGGCAGGGTTCTGTTCCTGGCTGATAAAAGTTGGCATCGCTGGCTCAGAGTGCGAGATGGAATTTCTGTTCCGTACCCAAATGACTCAGGGCTTTGGGCCAGTTTTAGGGGGGGAAAAATCGTGCAAGTGTCAGATTTCTCAAGGCAATTGGGCATTCGAGTGTGGGAGTAAGAACAGGGCCTTGGACTGATTTTAAATAAGTGGAATTGAGTGCCCACTCATAGGAGAAATCCTACCAGCTCCTGATTGTTTTCAGTGTTTGCTCTTTGCTCGGGTACCTGCCTGACTTAAGTTGTGACATTTAATTTTCAGAGACAATTTAAGGTGTCTCTATTCATTTTTTAAACGAGAATCATCTCTTCAGGTTAATTAGGTGCTTTTGGAAATGTCTCTAATTGTTTCAAACTGGAGGGTTAAAAATGGGAATGGGGAAGTCTGTAATGATGGTCTCTGCACACCACAAATTACAGCAATTTTACCCAATTCATGGTTTTGAGTAAAATCTCAAAACATCCACTCTGCAGAGGAGACAAAACCTAATCCCATTTCAGAGCCAAGCTCTTCAAAGCTGCTCTGAAATCTCAAGTCTTTGAGGATTTCATTTTTCCTCCTTTGGAGAAATGTGCTCAACACTTGTTTTCTGGAGCTTTTAATTAAAATTTGTCATGCTGTGATAAATTCCTTTAAAACTGTGACAGGCTCTAATCCACATCAGGGGCAGAGGGGAGCAGGCAGCTTTGCCTTTCAGTGGATTGTTGGATTAGGAAAGGACACAGATTCCAGGGAGAGCAGCTCTGTGATCTGCAGAGAGCTCCAGGATGGATGTGCAGAGGTTTTTTGGGAACCTGCATCCCATAAACTCCCAACTCCCAGCCCAGTGTCTTCTCCAGAGTCACACTGAGCTGGACCTGTAGTGACAACGCCTCCGATTTTCCTCTCCTTATTTATTTTTATCGTTGTAAATGGAAATAATAAGTTTAAATCTGTAATTTAACTAATTTTTTTTATATAGTGAAAACATTCCTGACTCATTTCTGCTACTTTCTTTTGATTATTTTTATTTTTAATTAAAAACTTTATCCTATTTTTACTGTTGCAGACCAAATTCTCTGGTGGACCAGGGTGAGCTTTTCCAAAGACTGCAGCAGGGAGGAGAAATAAACAAATGATGTGATTTTATGGCTGTTTAAAAGCACGAGGTTCACCTGATTCTGCTCTCTGAACATTAATTATAGCACCTTTAGGACAGTGTGGGCACTAAAGGGGCTTCTCAGAGGAGGTTCCCACCTTACCCTGTTTCTCAGGTGCAGGTTTGTGTTTTCAGGCAGAGGTGGAAGCGCCTCAGCAGCTCCAGAGCTCACCCCAAGGTTCGTTTCATGAATCGTTTCTCGCTCTGGTGTCACACAGGTTTAATCACGGTAAACCCTGGCACGTGTTTGATGTGAATTCAGGAGGATTTGGGGGTTGTGGACGGAGTTTCTGTGTGCTCTGGGATCGTAGATTGGTGCTTTCATTGCAAACCCACTTTTGCAGACTGCAAATACATTTTTCATTTTATTTTCCCCTCTGTTTTTCACTCCTCTGCAACCGAATCAGAAAAAATACAGCTTTAAAGTGGGTCTGGAGAGAGCAGGAGCTTTGGGAAGGGACTCTGCAGCTCTCTGGGTGGACGCCACGTGAATCACTAAATCTGTAAAGCAAGGTGTACAAATTTTCATGGGTTTTTTCAATGTATTGACCGCTGTAAAGTTTGTAAATACATTTTTAAAATAAATGTAGTTTTTATGACTGAACCAGAAAGAAGAGCAGTAAAAGTCTTTCTTCCATAGACCACCGATGGATGGGGGGAGTTAATCCCGAAAGTAAGTTTGTTCTTATCTTTGATCAAAGTTTTCTTGCTGTTTTACCCAGAGAGGGGTGAGACGAGGCCATGGCTCTGTCTGTACGTGTGGAACAGAAGTTGTCACATCCAAATTGTCCCTGCAGGACCCAAAGCACGCCCTGCTCTGCTGCTCCCACCCTGGGCTGGGATGTGACTTCTTTTACAGAAATCCAATAATCTGCACAACAATTTTCCACTATTTTAATGCAATTTCAGGGTATTTATTCGCATGTTGATCCAAGCAAAGACCATTTGAGGAGGAATTTATTTTAACACAGTTTTGAAACCTCACTCTTTTTGAAACCTCACTCTGGGTCTGTTGCTCCGTTTGGCTTTGGGGTTAAACCTTCTTTGGAGTTAAACCTTCTCTGGGGTTAAACCTTCTTTCTTCTGCCTTCTCCCTCCACCAGCCTCTCCTGTAACCACACACCAAATTCTGGTTTCAAAGAGCAGAAATTACTTTGAGGATGGAATTTTCAGGTGCTAAAACACCCCAGAGTTGAAGCCCTGGGGTGTTTTGGATGGAGATGAACTGGGTGAATATCTGGGTGAATATCTGGGTTTTATCCCCTGAAGTGCCTCAGCAAGGGGGATTTTTGTGCTCCCTCCCACCTTCCCCAGGAAATGATGATAATTGGAGTTTTTCATGGGGTGGAACATTTCCAGCCACTCCCCTTTCTTCCCCTGCTTAATATTCCTGCAGCAGCTCCAGGAATGTGTTAGGTTGGAAAAGCTGGGTGTGGCAAAACTTTGTTTTTGGTGTCATTAAGCAACAAGAAATCAGAAGTTTCTGGGCAAATCTCAGGATCTGGTGGGGTTTGGTCTTTTCAGCTCTGTAAAGTCAGGCCAAGTTTCCCTCAGTGAGCCAGAAAGGACTCATTTCAGATATCTTGGTAATTATTCTGGTGTGTTTTCCTGCCTAACAGCATCTCTTGCAGTACAAAAACTACTCAAATACAGTAAATTACTGCTGCTGGCTTTCACTGTGCAGGCAGTGCTGCTGCAAGCCATGGGCCACAACTCCAGTGTATGTTCAGTACAAAAACAGGATTAAAGATGAGCTAAAACTGTATTTGTTCAGGTAGTTTCTACATGAAAATCCAGTGGAATTCAGGCTCTGCATTCATTTTGCTGATTTTATGAACCCTTTCCAGGCCTGGCTCCTCAGTGAGAAGCTGGAGAGGCTTTCAGGCACTCAGAGCTTTGGGGTTTGGCTTCAAATTGAAGCCGAGATTGAGCTTTTGGGATGCCCAGGGACGCTTCCCAGGAAGTGGGGCCATCTGGCCCCGTCAAGGTGCTGCTGGGTTAATGAAAAAGCACATTCAGCCGAGAAGGCTCGCTCTGTGTCACTTGGCTCAGCTGGGAGGTCTCTGCTGTCTCAGCTCATGGAGCGCATTGCCCAGGCAGCAGCAGCAGCTCCCATCTGGCTGCGGCCGCAGCGGGCAGGGACAGCCCCGGCTCGGGGGCACCAGGCAGGGCCGGCCTTGCTCTGGGTTCGTGCAGGGAGGAAACGCCACTGCTGCACCAGAAGCTTTGGGATGACAGATCCCTGTCCTGGGAACGTCCCAGGGGGGGGACTGGGAATGGTGCAGGTGACTTTGTCCCAGTGGGAGTGTCCCTGCCCATGGGATGAGGTGGATTTTAGGTCCCTTCCAACCCAAACCGTCCTGGGATTCCATAATAAGGGCAGAGCCAGTATTTCCTCATGTGAACTGAACTTCAATCCCTCTTCCCCCTCCACCAGCGTTTTCTCCCTCCCCTCATGTATTTTCTTTAAATTTTCCCATAGTGATGACAGAAAAGCCACATTACTCACCATGGCTTCCTTCAGATCCCTGATCCTGGAGTTCTGGTACGAGCCTGGGCACTCACTCTGCTGCACCTCCCCTAATTTTTCCATTTCATTTGCAATCTGGGTTGGAGAAGTGACACAGGAAGTGATACAACCTTCAGTAAAGGAGATTTCTCTGCCAAAAGCGACTCTACTCCAGTTACAGAGGGAGGTGAAACTGTTCCCCTACACAACTGAAATTCACCTTTTCCTCACAAGCCCCGAGATGCTGGAATTGGGAGGAACTAGACATGAAGTATTGATTGGGAAAGAGGGGAAAACCACTGGTGGACAGAACCTTCCACAGGTGCCTTGTCATTTCATTGCTGAGCATCCACCATGTGCAAATTGCCAGAATTTTACAGGAGGTGGAGGAATTGTCAAAAAATAACCCATGAGAATACTGGAATTTAGGGAGAGGATGGAACCAGGCTTAACCTGGACCTCAGAGCTCCGTCTCTCCCCTGGAGCTGGCTGCCCAAACCCTCTGGCTGCTGTTCGTTGTGCCAGGCTGCCAAACGGCACTTCACCCCTTATTTTCCAAATCCTACTTAATCCTACAGTTTATGCCCAGATCAGGGGGTGTTTAGGGGACAGACACACAGACAGCTGTAGAAGGAAGCCGCTGTTAATTTTTGGCTGCATCTTTTCAAGGCCAGGCTTGTCTCCCTGATGCCATGATGATTTTTGCTTTTTCTTTTTTACCCCTTTTATGCACTCTCTTATACAGCTTTTATGCATTCTCAGTGCTTTTAGCCCACACAGTTATAATTCTTTAAGTTTGATCCCTTCCCTCACACCCAATATCCCGTTAAGCCAAGAGCCCAAACACCCTGGGAACCCCAGACCCCGAGGGCCTCTCCAGAACACATTCTGTAAACAAAGCCAGGCCCAGCCAGGGGAAGGTTCCTCGCTGAGGGGTCTCGCTGGAGTCCCTCCCTGGGCAATCTTTGATGTGCTAATTAGCAAGGCCTGTAATTGCACCCACATCACATCGTGGGGGGCCATTCCTTCGGGGGGCATTTCGGGGTGCATTTCGATGGGCATTTCGGCGCCCCTGAGGGTCCTTCAATAAACACCGAGGTAAAACCCTTTTTCCCTCTTAACCGTGTTTAGTTCTTAATTTTAAGACCAGGAAAAGGTGTTATCCCAGCCCAGCACCCACCTCTTGGAACGGTCCCAGCAGGTCCCCGGTGCTCCTCTTCCCCCCTGGCTGGAGGCCGTAGGACCAGTGCTGAGCCAGGCACAGCCCCACGCACAGCACACACAGCAGGGCGCTGGCCACGATCCTCCTGGGCCCCTCCATCCTGGGAGAGAGAAAACAGCCCCTGCCTGGTCACAACGGCATTGCCGCTCCCCTGGTGCCGTGGAGAGGGATGGGAACATGGCATTGCTGGAGCGCAGAATCGTGGAACGTGCTGAGCTGGAAGGGACCCACACGGATCGTGGAATTCCAGCTCCTGGCCCTGCACAGACACCCCAAAATCCCACCCTGTGCCTGCTCCAGTTCGGATCTGCACCTCCTGGACAGGAGCCCCAGCTGGGTTTGCAGCCTCTCCAAGTGTGGATTGGCTCGCTAGAAAGAGATTGGACATCTGAGAAATTTGGATGAAGATCTGAATTAGGATTCTTGAGTTCCAGGCATGTGTGGACCTCAAAGGTTGCATTCCCTGGTGGTGTTTGGCAGATGTGTTCAGCTGGTTTCTGCTCTGATGTTCCTGCTCCTTAAAATCTGCCCTTTGCAGCCTCTTCTAATCCAAGGCGTTTTTTTAATAGGAGCATCTGTAAGGCCTGGATAAGTAAAGAGGGAATGTGGGATGTTGTTCCAGCACGTTACCTGCTGCCTGAGAGAGGTCGTGGAGTAACTGCAGCTCTTCTGCTCTGGACAATGTCCCGTAAATGCGCTCTCACCTCACTTTTTATACCCAAGAACCCCAGTGCCACCCCTTTCCCAGCAGGAGATTCTGTCCAGATCTCTCTCCCCGGCTGCACTTTCGGTGTTACTGTTACGAGACTGTCACACAGCACCAGTAAAGCCCATAATTGGAACACCCCGGTGCAGCAATTAAATTCAGCTGTTTTCTCTAAGAGCCATAAAAGTAACAGCCTTGCTTTTAAGAGGTTGTAAATCCCACACCAGGATCCAGATGATCCTGCTGGGAAATGCAGCAGCTTTGCTGTCAGTGATTTCTGGTTCCTTCAGAAAAGGTTCTTGGGTGAGTTTGAATTTGTTGAGGACGTGAAATGGGTGAGGAATTGAGCTCAGTTTTTAAGAATCCTGGAATAGTTTGGTTTGGAAAGGACCTTAAATTCATCTATTCCCACTCCTGCCATGGCAGGGACACTTTCCCCTATCCCAGGCTGCTCCAAGCCCCGTCCAGCCTGACCTTGGACACTTCCAGGGATGGAGAATCCACGATCCAGGCAACACCTCATGTGATGCCACGATGATTTTTTGCTTTTTTTAAATACCCCTTTTATACCCTCTCTTATACAGCTTTTATGCATTCTCAGTGCTTTTAGCCCACACAGTTATAACTCTTTAAGTTTGATCCCTTCCCTCACACCCAATATCCCGTTAAGCCAAGAGCCCGAACACCCTGGGAACCCCAGACCCCGAGGGCCTCTCCAGAACACATTCTGTAAACAAAGCCAGGCCCAGCCAGGGGAAGGTTCCTCGCTGAGGGGTCTCGCTGGAGTCCCTCCCTGGGCAATCTTTGATAGATGTGCTAATTAGCAAGGCCTGTAATTGCACCCACATCACATCGTGGGGGGCCATTCCTTCGGGGGGCATTTCGGGGTGCATTTCGATGTGCATTTCGGTGCCCCTGAGGGTCCTTCAATAAACACCGAGGTAAAACCCTTTTCCCCTCTTAACCGTGTTCAGCTCTCTTCATTTTAAGACCAGGAAAAGGCGTCATGTGCACATCTTTGTTTCTATCAGGCGTGAAGGAAACTGCCCTTTGGTGCTCAAACAGGAGCCTGTGGTTGCACAAGTGCCCAGAGCAGTTTGAAATCCTCCTCCTCGGTATTGAAATCAAGGTGCCTTGGTGTTCTTTGCTCTGTAAGAGGCCAGGTGGGATTAAACTGGACAAGTCTGTGATTGTGAATGGACTTTGTTGGCACGATGGAGTCTCTGGGGTGAATGGGATTCCCAAATCCTTTTTAGAAGGGCCTGGAGTGACGGGACAAGGGGGAATGGGGTTAAACTGACCGAGAGGAGGGTTGGGTTGGGAAGGAATATGTAATGTTTGGTTTATATTAGGAATAATTCCTTCCCTGTGAGGGTGGGGAGGGGCTGGGATGGAATTCCCAGAGCAGATGTGGCTGCCCCTGGATCCCTGGAAGTGCCCAAGGCCGGGTTGGATGGGGCTTGGAGCACCCTGGGACAGTGGAAGGTGCTGGGGATGGAATTGATGGAAATGATCCTTAAGGCCTCTTCCAACCCAAACCATTCCATGGTTCCATTTTTCAATCTTGAGAGTTTGTGCACTGCAGATTTATAAAGATTTATTTGCACACAGGAGGTCAATTCAGTAATTTTGGCTGCAGAAATGGTATTTTGGGATTTTTTTACCCACCTGGCAGCTCCTCTGCCTCCTCTGCCCAGTTCCCTGTGCCACCTGAATGTCTTGTGTTCCCTGTTCTCCAAACATCTCTGTTCCAGCTCCCATGACCTCTCACAGCTTTAACGGATTAAAGTAATTTAAGAAGTCAGTAATTCAGGGAGGATTTGGTGACTCTTAGCACAGTCCTTCCTCCTGCCCCAGCGCTCCTCCCACTCACGGCGAGGGCGGCCAGCACTGAGCTCCGGCTGAACTGGTCAAGCTGTGAAAATAGCGGGGCTCAAGGGAGAAATGTTCCTGCTCCTCCGGCGTGGGCACACGGATCCACACAGGGAGCTCCTGGGCTCGGGGCTCCTTCCTCCCCCGCAAAGGGAGCGTTAGTTAAAGGTGGAAGGAGAGCTGGCTCGGACATTTAAAGAGCTTTGCCCAATAATTGCACCTCATTAACCACCACTTAACCCGGGGTCTCACCGCCTGCCCTGAAGAGCTCTGAACAACTTTCTCTCCACAGGTTTCTGGTGCAGCCACAGGAACTGGACTTTTCTGATCCTTGGGTCCCTTCCAGCTCAGGATATTCCATGATTCTCTGATTATTCTGCCTCCAACTATTTTATTAAGTAAATATGAAGGGTGGGGACAAAAAAGCTGAGAAGTCTTGGAGAGGAATGACAAATCAAAAAAATTCCATGCAAATTCTCCAGATTATGGATCAGAACACTGAAACTCCCACAGCACATTTGTTTTCCCAGCAGCCATTTTATGCTTAAAACCAAAAAAATTCTTGCTCTTCTCACACAAGCCAGGTAAGTTTTGGGGTTTTTATTCAAATGAAGACAACCAAGCCACTTTTCTCTTTCACACTTTTTATTAATGCAACTTAAATTAGGCTGGAACCTGCAAATTCTGCACAGGGCTCTTCACACAGCTCTGTCCTGGCAAAAGAGGTACCTAAAATCCAGCTGAGAGTGATGGTGCCACATGCTGTGATTACTCCATAGTGCTTCAGTGAAAGGTCAAAGAGATTTTATACACAGTGATTATGAAAATAGAGATATATATATATATATTTTCCATACAATAGTTTTACTTCTGCCAGCTACAAAATATGATAAAGAAAAATAATTCATTTGTTTCTCTAGCCCTAGGAATCTTCTTCTACTGCAACAGACACAACATTCCCACTGAAAGCCATGAGGTGGGAGAAAGGACTCCAAAGTCACACTGGAATATTTCCCTGGAATCTACAGGTCATTTTTCCAAGGATATAGTGTTGTCCTAGAGCCTGATCCAGAGGGATCTGCAGGAAATAATCCCAATTCTGAACCTCGTGGCTCTGGGATTCTGAGCCCTGCAAGTTCATGTCACACGCCTGAGTCAAACCAACTTGAAAAGGAGGGAGAATCCTGCAGTTCCCCCCAACCACACTGCTGATCCCAAATCATCACTGATCCTCCCAGACTGGTGGCAAAGCAGCATTTTTATAACAGCAACTGAGACAACGAGACTTGAGGACAGGAAATTGCACTGCAAGGGAGAGACAACCCCCGAAGAACTGCGGAACTCCAGCTCCTGTGGGACTCCAGCTGGGATCCACTGGTTCCTCCTCCTCCTGTGTATTTCTACAGTAACAGCTTGATTTCCTTCAATTCAAGGTTAGTTTTAACTTTGGGGTGGTTTAAGCATCTGAGGTAAGTTCTTGATGCACCTTTTCTCTTTTTTTTTTGGTATAGTTTCTTCATGTGCTTTTTGATTGTGTGTAAAATAAAGGTGGTGAAGTGAGAACTCCATGGCTCCCACAGGGAAGCAGCTCCATATCCACATCTGGGGGTGCTGAGGCCTCTGCCCTGCACAGCCCCCACCCACACGAGCAGCTCCCCCTGCTCCCTGCACGGTGGGAGGGCGGGGGGCAGCCGGGCCCAGGCAGGGTGCTCCCACAGCCCCTGAGGCAGCCCAAAGCGAACAGGCACATCCAGCTGGGAGAAGGACGATGCCCAAGCTTCCAGGGAGTCTTTGCATAGTACATGGAGGGGAAACAGGGAAAGATTCACCTGCTGAGCTCATGAGGGGAGGGTGGAGCACGAGCCCCTCTGCCTCTCTCTGCTTTGGTGACAGCTCTGCACTTTGCTCTCTACATGGAATTCACCACAAAGGGTGAAAACTCTGCAGGAACTCCAGCCTGGAGTGGTCAGGACATGTGAAAGCAGGGTTTTTCTCACCAGCTGTGACTGACAGTGCACCTCCGCACTCGTTTGGAGAGGATTAATTAAAGACATCCAATTTCTGAGCAGGGATGTTCCCATCAGCTGCCACCCCAGCAGAGGCCTGAGCACCCCCTGGGGACACTGAGCCCCCCCTGGCACGGACACAGACTGCAAATACACCTGTAAACCTGAACTTGGTTGCTACTGTACAGGAGTAACATTTTCTATCCATATTGCAGCTACAGATTCAATAAATAGAATTGCATATATTGTGCTTTATAAATTAAAATGCATTCCAAAGTGAGGCAATGCTAAACAATGAAACCATTGAACCTTTCCCCCCTTACCAGCCATGCTCTGGTTTCATCACCAGCCCACTTCCTCACTCTGCTCACAGAGGTACAAACTCCCTGCTGGTACCTCTGGAAACAAAAAATTCCCTCCCCAAAAGTGATCAAAACGAGTTTACCTAGGCACTACTGCAAATGTAAGGTGGCTAATAACCATGACGCGAACTCAGGAAGGGGAGGAGGTGAAGACAGTCACGATGAATGCTTGGATTCCTTCCTCTCCAGCGGGTTCTGGCCCCTATCTGACACTCTGGGACATGTGCAGGGGTGTCAGCATCTCCTCAAAGATGGCTCCTTTCACGTTAGAGCCCCTCAAATTTGCTTCTTGCAGGTCACAACCTGATAGATCACAATTCTGAAGGGGGAAAGGAAAATTAATGTTAATTGAATAGACCCAGAACTTTGTTCAAAAGTTTAACTCCATTTACCTTAACTCCATTGAACTTTGCAGCTGGAGAAAAGCCAGCAATCCCCAAATTACCACCTTTTTGTATACATGTATATATTTATATTTATTCGTACAGGAAATTAATCAGAACTCACTTCCAAGTCAGTCCCTGCCAGCGTGGCTCCTCGGAGGTTGCAGTTCTTTAGTTTGGCATTTTTCAGCGTGGCCACTCGCAGGTTGATCCCTGTCATCTGACTGCCCTCCATGTCCACGCCCTTCAGGTTGGCACCTGCAACGCACCCACACAGGAGGGCTGAGGGAAAATCAGCCAGAAAGGCAACAGCTCCACGTGACACTTCCTCAGAGCTGGGTAAACTGGGAGAGGTCAAGGCAGAACTGGGAATTTAATGATTATTTGGGCAGAACCAGCCCAGAGTTGTGGACTCTTCCCATGGATTGTACAAACACAGCTGAACTTCTGCCACACAAATGTACAGGCACAGGGCTGTTTCCATGGAATAATTAACAGGCAAAAACTTACCTTCCAAATTAGCTTTAAGGCCTGATGGATCTTCAAAGTTGCAGCCTTTCAGGGATGCTCCCTCTGCGTTGGAACACAGCATCTTCACCCCCTGCAGGTTTGCACACTGGCACAGACAGGATGGGAGTCACGAGGGTGTGAAGAGAAATACCAAAAATCAGCAGAACATAGATTTGAGTTCTGCATTGCAACTGAACCCCCACAGCACAACCCCTGTTACTGGGAGGAAGTGGGGAAGCGTTGGAAGTGAAATAATCACAGAAAACATTGGGCAATTTATTTTTTTGTTCCAACCCGTTTTTTGGGACAGCTCCAGGGCAGGCCAGGCTCCCCAGGGCACAGCATCCTTACATCCAGCACGGATCCAGAGAGGTCAGCTCTCTCCAGGTTGGCACAGCACAGGTTGGCGTGGGCCAGGTTGCAGCGGCTCAGATTGGCCATCTTGAAGTTGATGTAGCGAAGATCCAGGCGGGAAAGGTCGGCTCCACTGAAATTCAGACCCTGGAAAAGCCAGTGAACCCCCTCAAAATGGTCACAGAAGGGATGGGGGAGGTCTGGACACAAAAGGGTTAAAAGAAACATGTCTGTGTAGTTGTGTATATAAATCTGTGCACATCAACAGAGGTATTGAAACACTTCTAGTACCTGAAAGGGGCTGATAGATGGGAGAGAATTTTTATATGGACTGAGAGTGCCAGGACAAGGGGCAATGGATTTAGAGATCAGGTTTAGATGGGATACTGGGAACGAATTCCTCCCTGTGAGGGTGGGGAGGAGCTGGGATGGAATTCTCAGAGCAGCTGTGGCTGCCCCTGGATCCCTGGCAGTGCCCATGGCCAGGCTGGAGCACCCTGGGACAGTGGGAGGTGTTCCTGCCCAAGGCAGAGTGGAACAAGATTATCCTTAAGGTCCCTTCCAACCCCAAACCATTCCATGGTTCTATATAAATACACACTCACAAGATCATTTATTCTGTTGCATAACACCACGGAAATGTCAATGCAAAGCTCTCAAGGTCTGGATTAGTCCTTAAAACAGGCTGTGGTTTTAAACTGTAAGAGGGCAGGGTTGCACTGGGTGTCAGGAAGCAATTCCTGGAGTTTTGCTGGAAAGACAAAGCCTGGCTCCCTCACCTGACAGCGCAGCTCGGACTTGGTGGGCGTTGCCAGCAGGAATCGCACGAACTCCTTCCGGGAGATGGGAGAGTGATCCTCAGCTGGCTGGGAGTTCTGGGGAGAGGGGTTTAACAGGCACAGCACTAAGGTACACATTCCCTGGGAGAACAGGGCGTGCATGCCGCTGCTGCAGAGAGCAAGGTACCTTAATAGCGACTTCCAGGTGTTCGATGAGGGAGTCGATCCCAAAAAACCTGGCTTCTTCCAAAACCCCTACAAACAAAGCAGAGCTGGTTATTCCAGGGAATTGCTGATCCAGAGAGCAGCACCCTTCTCTCCCCTTACTGGAGAACAACCACACACATTACACTGGATGTAACTGGGGAGAGAGGAAAGGTTTGCTTGCAGCTAAAAGGAAAAACAAAACTCAGACACAACATTTCCAACACCAGCATTAGGTTAAAGAGATCAACTCCAGAATTCCGGATGTTAATCCAGCATGGATTTTTAATGCTCCAAGGAGAAATAGCAGCCTATCCTCATTAAAGCAAGCACATGGAGTTGCTCTGCTGAGAATAAATCCACCAAAGGAAAACTCCCAACCATGGAGATGAGCACACAAAGCTCCCTCTGGCTTCACCACGGGCACCTGAGGGCAAAGCTTTAATTCCAAGGAGGAGTAACTTAGGAGATGTCAGACAGGTAATACCTACCTAGCAAATTAATGCCATCATTTACAATGAGCTGTCCGTGACGCAAATAGTTCAAAATGGGCTCAAAATACTCGGGACTGCGGTCAATAAGGAAAGCTCCTCTAGGATCTTGCTTATTCCCCCAAGCATCTGTTTCCACAACATATATATATATAAAATTACTTTTGATGTAGTCATAGAAGAGCATTTGCTTCAGTTTTCAGAGGTTTTTATTACCGAAGGGGACTGGAATAGCAAACATTCCACGTGGAAGGGCGGTTCGGAGAGAGAAGGAAGGAAAAGAGGAGTGGGGGGAAAAATCAGCTTAAAATGAACTTGTCTCTGCTCTGAATAACTCAGTTTATTATCACACACAAAACCAATCATGGCTAGATAAAAGCAGCACTAGGATTTTAGCCCAACTGTCTCCCCAAGGCTGCATCGTGCACAGTTTGCTCATTGGCTCTGCTGCCAAAACTGAGGAAGATGCAACAAGATGAAAACCTCAAATCAAATAAACAAACAAAAAAGGACCCAAACTACTGACAGTGGATGGGAGCTGTATTTGCAGTTTGTGAGATGATCAGCATTAGGTGGTGAGATGATAAACACAGAGAAATAAAGCTATTAAAAAATAATTCTCTGTCCTGATTTGGTACTTCAACATACTTTGGATATTTTAGGTTTTGGACAGGAGTCTCAGCTTGACAGTGCCTTTTGTCCACTTTGCTAATTAATTAATTAATTAAAAATAATCAAGTTTATCTCAATATACTCACCTTTGTCTTTGAACATGTGAGCCAACATACTGTCAGGTTCTTTGTTAACCAGAGTGCTCCTAGAAAACAAAAGCAGCCCAATTTTATTTTCCTTCATCTGTAAATGTTTAAGAATTAATTTATTGTAAAACTGCGGTGGCAAATACAAAATACAGAGAAAGCTGCAGGAGGCAGAGACCTTCTCCTTCACAGTAAGTTATTTTTTAAGGTCTTCTGCTTTATTGAAATGAAGTTTCTGAAGACCATTTATACCGAGTGGTGGTGAAGTATCTGCCTCCCACATTGAGAGTCAGCCAGTCTGTGTGGGACCCTGTCAGCTCCTCCTGAGCTCTCCCATCAGTCTGAGGATCTGCAGAGAAGCAACCAAGAAATTATTGGGAAAATTGTGAGTATTTCTCAATTAATTTCCTATGGAAATGGGCATCTTCTGAAAACACCACAAAATAAAATCTTTGTTTTATATGAAAGCAAAATAAACTCTATTAAATAAAAGGTTAAATATAAGAAATACAGACTCACCAATGAAGGGCTCCCCTTCGCAGACAAACAAAACATCATCATCCCTGAGAGAGGAGGGGGCAGAGGGAAGAGAAAAAGAAAGTTAATCATAATTTATTGTTCATCTAATTGACAGTGGAACCTCTCCTGGTTACTTTCAGGTAAATTATGGCCAGGGGCCATTAGCAGGAACTTCTGTATCTGGTTTTTATCTGTATTTTGCCGGTTCTAGTGGACTGGAATGGACTGGCTTCACCACAGATTTTATCTGTAGCAACCAGGTAGGGACCACTTGGGTAATCAATTAATTCTTACAAAATAGTTGCTTTTCTCCCCAGTCTGGGACTATTCTATGAGGCCAAAGCAATGACAGAATTTGTCTCCTTTATAGAAACCCCCCCATTCCAGGGCTGACTGGAATAGTGGGGATTTCACAGCACAAATGTGGCCCTGGGATCAACACAGGAGGAGGTGAAAAAGCCTCAAACACAGCTTGTATCAAGTTCTGAATCAATAAATGGTTTGGAGCTCAAAAGACATGAAAGGACCTTTGGGCACCCTGGCTGGAAATGATCATGTTTGTTTTTAGGGAAAGCACTGGTTATTGATTAAGGAGGATTACCAGGTTAGGCTCTTAATCCACACCCTCGATTTGCCTTTTCCTGGCTGGTCCTTACCGAATCAAAGCAATGTCATCAATGAGCCCCCCTTTCCCATTGTAAACACTCGTGGCTTTTATCCCAAGCTTGTTGCTGGCCACAGAGAGCAAATCGGAGAGAGTCCCATACACAGCCACGACCTGGGGGACAGAGAGAGAGGAAGCTGGGAATAGAAACAAACCCATGAAACTGTGCTCCAAAAGTTCAGCCTCTTCACATTTATCAGGGCTATTAGGGGGAGCAAAATCCATTTGGATCTTGACCAAAAAACAAGGGAAAACACCAACTTTGGTGTTGGAACAGAAAAACTGGGTGACTTGCACAGCTCCCAACAAAACTGAGGCAGCAACAGCAGTGAGAGAATAAACGTTGGTGCTGTAAGAATATAATTCAGTTGTTTATTTCTTTAAAGAAATATTGTTACTTGTTCTGTTCCAAGCCTCTCCCAAATGTACTTCCCTCCCTACAAACAAGGATTAAAGGACAGGCACATGAACTGTCTGCGCTCAGGACGAGGATGGGAAAATCAGGATCATGGACACAATTTAGCAGAAATGCAAGGCTGGAAGGCAGTCACATGAACTCCTGCACTCGAGATCCGGGTGGAAATAGCGGGATCATGCACAGATTAACAGAAATACACATTAAAGCAGTCACATCAACTTCTGCACTCAGAATGCGGGTGGAAACAACAACACCACGGACTCTGTGTAGAACTGCATCCCGGGGCCTTTTCCTCTGCTGGACAAGCACTGGTTGGGCCTAAAAATCACTATTTTCAGCCTTGAGACGATTTTAGCGAGGTTTTAAACAATTAATTGCGATTATTGCCAGGGTACCCCCACGCAGGGTCAGTCTCCCCCCACAGCCCTCATCCCACAGGCTGTGGCTGACACGAGCGGCCGGACGCGACTCCCTAAAGCCACGAAGCGCCTCCACCCCCGACAAATCCCCGCCTGTCGCGACTCCCTCGCGATTCCCTCCACAGGCAGTGAGGGGGGGACCCTGCGCCCCGCTCCCCTCCGGCACCGCGCGGCACAGGCCCGGCTGCCCCAGGGGGCTGCGGGGAGGGCAGGGCCGGGCAGGGGGCCCGTGGGGAGCAGGACCGGCCGCGGGCCAGCCCCGGCCCGGCCTCACCTTCCCGTTGCGGGCGCTGCCGTTGACGAACAGCGTCACCCGCCTCATGCTGCGCCCGCCGCCGCGCCGACACCCGGAAGGGGCAGGCGCTGACGGGCAGGCCTCGCGGCCAATCAGCGAAGCGCCGTGCCGCATGTCCGCCCAATGGGCAGCGAGGAGGCGGGGCAAAGCCGGGGCGACAGCCAATCGCGGCGGGAATAATCCTCTATATTTGCATAGCTCCCCTGTGATTGGCTGTCGCCCGTCACGTGCGTGCGGGCCGTTGAATGAATTCATTTGCTCGTTTTATTTTTTTTTCCCCTACCAAAGCGGTGCTGCGGCTCAACGGCCCGCGATCGCTCCGCCGGCTCAAAGAGTTCCCCCTGTCCCCGCCGAGCCTCGCGGACCCCCAGGGCAGAGCAGCGGTGCNTGTGAGGCGGGCCGGGCGCGGCGGGTGAGGGGCTGAGGTGAGGGCGGCTCGGCGGGGAGGGGGAAGGAGCGGGGAGCGCTCGGGGGTGTCCGGAGGGTGCGGGGGGTACGCGGGGTGCGCTCGGGGGGTGCGAGCGCCCAGGGGTGATACAGACCGGGGGACCCCCGGGCTGGGTGTTTTTCCCTCGTCTGGTGGCTGTGGTTGTGGGCATCGGCCTCCGCTGGGGCCTGAAAGCAGAAAAAGACAAAATAAGAAAGAAAAGGGTTGCCCATGCGTTAAGCAGCTTCATTTTGGTAATTGGTTTTCGTAAAGTGCACGTATTTGCAGAAGCGAAGTTTCGGAGTCACGTTATTGAGTTGTACGTCCTTAACTTCAAATTCAAGAAATGAACTGGAAAAAGCATTAGCCTTTTAAGGCTCCTAGTTAAAAGTTAGTGGTGTTAAAAAAAAAAAAAAAAAAAGTATTACTAGTGTTGTTTCGTCTGCTGGTTTCTTTCCAAGACTTGCCTTCTCTTTATGCTGATACTAATTACTGTTATTAAAAGTGGTATTAAGCTGCTGATATTTGTTGCAACACTTAGTGCAAACCAGTCACTGTGTGGTTCTGATTAATTACTTTTTACATGTATTTTATACTAATGTGAAGCTCGACAGAGTGAAATTACAGCCGTGTGTCTCCTTATCCTGAGCCACTCCTGTGCATGTTTATAATGCAGGTTTTTATTGTTCTGTGTTTTTCTTTCTGGTCCCAGCCCCTTGTATCCTTTCCCTGCAGCTTTCTGGGGATAAATTTCCCTTCCCACCCCACTGTTAAGCTCCTTGACCAAGAAAAATGTTGATTTGGGAGAAGCTTGAGTGTGGTAGTGAGCTCTTTCTCTTAGCAAATAATAATTATTTTTCTTTTTAATAGGAATCTGTAATTACAGGAGTAAAGGCTGAGTGAATGTTCCTTAAAATAAGTCACAAACAATGCTCAGAGGATCTAAGACTCCCCTGAAAGTTAAAGAAAATGAGAGTGGTTGTCCTGAAGGGAAGGAAGAGGCCTCTTTCCCTCTGTCAAAAGACCAGAAGAGCTGCAAAGTGACCAAACCCAAAGTCATCAGACCATCCAAGAAGGAGAATTTCACTGATGGGCACCAGACACGGCCACAAAAACGTGCCCTGAAATGCCCCAAAGGCCCCGAGGAGGATTTGTGTCACCCCCAGGGGGTTGGTGTGAGCTGGCAGCTCCCTGGGAGCTGTTTTGGGACACTCGGGGGGGATGTGCTCAGTGAACCCCCCTTGCCTTTGGACACCAAGGAGGATTTTTCCAGCAGCCGAGCAGCTCCCTTGGGGAATGACTTCTACTGCACTCCGGAGAGGGACAGAGTGGAAGGAAAACCTGATCTTGGATTATCTGAACAGAGGAAAAGAACTGTTGATTTTGCTGCTGTGACAACTGCTGAGTTTGGGATTGCTCAGGAAAGTTTAACCAAACGACCCACGGGTGAGGCTGGCGTAACAAATGACTTTCGTCCTTCTCAGAGGGGCTGCTCCAGGACGTTTAGTCCAACCTCGTGCCAAAAGCTCCAACTGAGAGCAGATTCAGGCGATCAGAGTTTGAATATGCCCAGGGGCAGCCTCTGAGAGGCTGTTGCTACAACATCTTTACAGGATATCCCATATATAGGATAATGATACCATTTGACTGGATAGGTTATATCCTGCATAGTTCAATGCTCCCTGTTTATCTCTCTTCACTTGAGGATGTGTCTGAGTTTCACAAGGGAATTGCAGGACAAATTCTGCCAGTAGTGGTAGACACTTCCTTAACAAGCAATTGAAAAACTAAAAGACAGACTTGGTTTGTGATCACTTAAATATTAACCTGATTTTAGGCACTTAATTTCATTGTTCAGGGAGGTTTCTTGGGCCAAGCAGGTAACTTTGTATTTTAGCATAAGTAGCGTTAATCACCCTTAAAAAGGATAAAAAATTACCATTAAAGCTTTAGGTATTATAAGATACTTTTCTCGTGGTGTGCTTTGTTTTTCTTCTTAACCTCTGTTGTTGTCTCCTTTTCAGGGACTTCCCCAAATTCACTAAAATTTCGGAGAAGATCAACCATTGGATTGAGAGGATCACCAGAAAACAACACCCTGATCCGGTACCTGGCCCAGCAGAGGAGCAGCAGGCAGAAAGAAGCTTTCACACAGGTGAGACTCCTTCCCAAAAATCTGAGGTGGGAGTTTAATTCCCTCCAGGAACCGGCCTGTGCTGGGAGAAGGGAATGCAGGTTTTGGGAAGAATCCAGCGGGAGGGATAACCATGGCATTAATTTGCTGGTGTCTCTTGGTCACCTGGCTTTAGGATAAGGGGATGTTCCAGGTTTTGTTTGCTCTGCGTAGAGGCTGGAATTTCTTCTCCATGTTGAACTTGCTGATATATTTTACCTTTTGCTACCTTCCTGTGTTTGCCGTGCTTGATTTTTGGGTAATGGAAGTGTTGCTGGTTCCACGTGAAATCAATCCAAGCATAAGTGACTTGGTTAATCAGATTTGTTCATAACTTGAACTCTCCTGGGCTGTCAGAAAGCAAATTCTGGACTAGAGGAACAGATTAAATGCAATAAAATGTAACAGATTTCTGAGTAAGGTTCCTTTTTTCCTTATTTTTACCATACAGCTACAATTACAGCCAGATTAAAAACAAGATTCTTTGTATTTTATGTCAAAGTACAAATACAAAACATTAAAGCTCAAATGGTGAGGGAAGAAATGCTTGATGGGGTTCATTTTGTTTTGGCAGATCAGTCCCTTTAAACATGCAAATGTGAGGTCGCTGAAGGACAAGATCGATGCTTTTCAAAGCTCCTTTGGATCCCTGCAAGAAGCTGAGGGGGAGGCTGGGCTCTCACACCTGGGGGAGGCTTCCCACGAAGGAGGTTCCTGTAAGTTGATTAAATATTCTGGTCAGTGATTTATCTTGAATATCAACTCTTCCTTTAGGTTAAAAGGTATGAAACTAAAAACACTTCTTATAAAACAATGTTCTTCCTTTATAAGGCTTGGCACAGGTGTTTGTGCCTGGTTTGGGGTTTGTTTTGTTTGTTTAAACCATCTTAATGCATCCTGAATAGTGATTTCTCAGAAAACCTTATGTTTGGGACTCTTTCCTTAGTTTTAGTTCCTAGATTTGTACTCTTTGATCTATTTCTCAATAAGCATTAATGTTTTCACATTTCTTTCCATGGTTTTTATTTTACTTCTCTGCTATTGCTGGTCTTAATAACATTTATATGAAAAGAATCACTTACTTTGTTTTGAAGGTTTGGTAACGCTATTTTCAAAGTAAATCTAAAAACTGTGTTCTTCTCCCTGCCTAGAACATTACCTGACTTTTTGCACCTCTTGATGAAGAAACACAAAAAGAGAATTCATTGAAAAACCTGAAGTTTGTCTTTGTGGTTTATTTGGGTTCTGTTTATTTTTAATTGATGCAGCTCAGAACAAAGCACCTTTTAAAAAACAGCCAAACCTGGAGAACTGGAGTGAAAAGTTCATGCTGGCCAGCAGAGGAGCTGCTTTGAAAGAAAATTTAAGTGAAAATGGGACCAAGAGCAGCAGGAGGGACCCCAGGATCTGCAGCATCCTGTCCCCACACCGAGCCATGACTGTCATTGGCCCTGCTGCTGCTGCAAAGGTGCTTTGAACTGGGGAGAAACTTCTCAATTAGACATTAAAATAGACAATTTTTTGTCTAATCCTTCTAAGCATTTAGCCTGGGTGTTTTGGGAAAATAAATTCAACTGAAGTAGTGGATGATTGAGAAAACTCTGAAATCTTTGTCTGGTATTGAAACCCTCCATAGTTTGTGCTGTTGTAAAAATCCTGTGACTTTTTCTTTAGGAATGGGTTTATGAGCAGCAAAATCCTATTAAATCCTTGGAGACTGTTGTAACTGGAGAGTTCCTGGAAACAGGCCATGGTAAGAGGATTCAGCGCTGTTATAACCTTTGTAAAACTCTCATTAGGAAATAAAAATACTGGAATATTTGTCAGGAAGTGTTTCAGCTGATATTTGTCATTTTGTCTACAATTTAGGATGCAGTAGAAACCTGATGTAACTTCTCCTTCGTGCAGTGCTCCTTTTTTGTATGTTTTATAAATTTCTGAAAATAGCAAATGTACATGTGGCACAAAAAGAGCCAGAATTTACAGACTGATGGATTTTTGTGGGATGTTTCTGCTCAGGATCTGTGGAGATGTGTGCGCTTTTACAGCTCATGTTTTTAGCACTCAAGTTTTCTCAGTTTTCCTTCAGTGTCACTGCTCTCTCCTTGCTCTGAAGCCCACAGGAGTGAGCACAGCACTGGTGGCACCGGCAGCGATGCTGTCTCGGAGCTCAGCACGAGGAAGGTTGGGTTTGTGGAAGGTGTGAGCCTGGGAATGCTGGATGGAAGGCAAGGCCCCGTGACACCGCCCCGAACAGGGAATATTCCCAGCAGTGACCTCTCCCAGAACGGCTCCCTGCTGAGATCCATCCTGAAGAAAACCCCAGGGAGGGAGCTCATGGACAGCCTGGAGGTTGGTTCAGTGCTTGAGCTTAAACGTGCTTTGGTGACTGATTGATGTGGACTGGGAGTTGTTTAATGCTGCTTGGTCATCTTGGAAGCTTTGCTTCGAGCTTTCATGTTGTGAGAGGATCTGGGATGAGCTGATTGCACCTTCCAGGACCTAAAGGGGCGACAGGAGAAATAGAGAGAGGCTTTACAAAGGTCTGGAGTGTCAGGACACAGGGAATGGCTTCCCACTGCCCCAGGGCAGAGATAGGTGGGATATTGGGAAGGAATTGTTCCTGTGATGGGGGTGAGGGCCGGGGATGGAATTCCCAGAGCAGCTGTGGCTGCCCCTGGATCCCTGGAAGTGCCCAGGGCCAGGCTGGGTGGGGCTTGGAGCACCCTGGGACAGTGGAAGGTGTCCCTGCCATGGCAGGGGTGGCACTGGGTAGAATTTAAGGTCCCTTCTCACCCCAATCATTCCATGATTCCATGAAATGAATGTTTTTGAGTTTTATTCATTCAGCAAACAACTAGACTTGTTTAAACAAAACAACTGATTATTCAGTGGTGCTTAGAGGACAATGTTTTAATTAAATTGTATTGAACTGTATCACTTAAATTTGACAGGAATACTCCAACAGTGCCATTGACGGAGGAGGAGGTGAATCTGCTGCAGTCTCCAATTGTGTAAAAGCCTTTGAAACATTGCAAACAGGTCGGATTCCCCTTTCTAAGAAAAAAATCCTTTGGTTTTCTTTATTTCTTTATTTACATAGGTGAAGTATTACGTGGGATCATAAGGTTTTGCCTCTTGCTAAATCTGGTTATTGGTATGCATTAATCACCACCGAATTACCTCTTTGTGGCATCCTGCTGATGACACGGAAAACAAGATTGCCAAGGAAAGGGATGTCTAGTAAAAAAAACTAATCCCACCCCAAAACTTCAGAAAGCCTCGAACACCAGAATAGAATCCCTGATTTTTAAAGGAATTTTACACTTTCCAACTGAAACTTGGGGAACAGGTGGTCATTTTTAGTCTGTTTCTTCCTTCATTTTTTATAGTGTAATAAATGCAGACTGAAAATCCTGGCTGGCCTCGCAGGCCCTGTAAAGGTGGTGTTTTGCTGTTTGTTGGGGTGGGGATTTTTAGGAGAATATTAAAATCTCTTGCAAAGCCTCTGCTCTGTGCCAGTTTCCCCTTCACTCACCTGTTTGTTTCATTTCATTCCCACAGAAAGAACTGAGAGTCAGAGCTCCAAAACACCAAAGAAAAAAGTGACTTTTGGGGAAGTTCTGAGCCCTGAAATCTTTGACCAAACCCTGCCTGCCAACACCCCCTTACGCAGAGGAGCCTCCCCAGGGTGTCCCCAGGGGCAGAGCCCCTGTGCCAGGCCAGGCCTCTCTGAAGAGCCTTTGCCCCTCCTGGATTTTGGCTGGGATGATGTGAGTTTGTTGTTTTAAGTGACAAAAACCCCCTCTACTCCCTGTGAAAGGTCAATTCTTCTTTAATTTCCCCCCAAGCCTACTTGGTTTTGCAAAGAAATTGCTGAAATATTAAAGTAGAGTCTGCTTGGAGTTCTAGAGTCACACTGAGAAGTTGAGTTTTTAGGAATTCTGAGCAGCACTTTGGCCTGGAGAGATGTTTTAGAAGGCTCTGAACCTTGAAATGTTTTTCCCTTCACTTTTTCTTATATTTTGGTGCTCTTTTTCCTTTCTTTAAGGAAATAAACTAACACTACTTTGTCTGCTCCAAACACTGATGGAAAAGGTGCCTTTCAGGGTATATCTGGTGTAATTTATTGCTAAAAAATGACATTTTTTGTTTGAAGGAAGGTGTTGAGCCTCTCCAAGAATTCCTGGAAGGTTCTGTTGCTGCAGAAGCCCCTTCACCTGTTGAAAATGCAGAAGGTAACCCCAACTTGTGTTTTTATCTGTAGATAATGAATCTTTGTGTACCTGACAATAAACCAAAACAGTTGAGTGTTTTGGTTTATTTTTTTGTCTGCTTTTTCTTATATACAGAGGATATATTTCAGTTGTGCTAAAATTTAAATGCTAGCATTTAAATTTAAATGTTTTCTTCTGAAGATCTTTGCAGTGTTTACCTGACTTTAAGTTAACTGGATCTTATTTAAACTTGTGGTATTTTTCTGTGAAAATTTTACTGCTTAAAGTAATTTTTTTTTAGAATCTTGATTCTGATACCGTATTTTTGATGATTTTTAAACAGCAAGCCAACAACAAAAGAACTGAAAGTGGGTTGTGCATATTTATCTATGAAAGCTGTGAATGTGCTGATTATGGTTACCAAATCCTCACAAGCTGAGTTTTCCTCTATTTTGTAGAGCAAGGTATAATTTTCTTATCTTAACATGTTTAATAGTCCTCAGGATTCAGTTTCTACCCAAGACTAAGGTGGCTGAAGTGCATAATACCAGAAATTATATGGATAATTTCCTCAAAATGTTATTAACTTGCATTGAAACTGATTAAAAATCCTTTCTTTTTTTCATTTTACTGTCAGAGACTGACAGACCTGACATGATAACAACTCGTTCTTCTACTAAAAGGAAGGTGAGTTTCCTTAGTGATAAAGTTTTTGGTTTTTTGAACTTCTTCAGGCATAATTGTTCTTTTATCCCTCTTTATGCTTAGATGTGTTTTTCCAGTCTCAGGTATGAGGATTATCTATATCCAGTATATGGAAATAGCTGCTGTTAATGCCTTCAGGAAATGAGATTTTTCAGTAAAAATGATTTTCCACTTATTAAAAATACAGCCTCATACTTAAATTGACAATTTCTATTGAATTTTCCAGGAGCTTTTCCAGACAATCTGACAAAATGTTTTGGTTGCTGGAATTTTAAGGCACGGAATTGATTGTACAACAAGAAAAGCTTTCACACTTCAGTGTTGGACAGCTCTGGTGGGAGGGGAAGGCAAAAAAAGAGGAATATAAAAAAAGTAACCCATTTTCTTAAAAGAAATAACTGACGGTGAAAATTTACTGTATTTTCATTATTATACAAACAGGACTGAATTGTACTGTGTGAAATGAGTCTGTAATATTTAATTTCCAGTTGTGGCAGCCCCTAACGAGGTGATAGAGACTAATTAATTAATTCCAGTTTGATTCTTGTGCCTGCTGGACTCTGGTGGGTTTTTATGAGGAGCAGATGCCCCTCAAGCACCCCAAATCGTGTTCCTCAGCAGTGCGGAGCCGTGGCCGAGGACACCGACTGTGGCAGCTCAGGAGCCACGAACACTGAGAATGACAAAGACACAAAAAACCCGAGAAGGAGCAAGATTCAGAGACAGAAGAATCCAACCACAGCTGCTCTCAAAAAGACCCAGGTGAGTGCCAGCCACTGCAATTGCTGAATTCTGCCTTTATTTTAATTTTTATTTCTCCCTCCTTGTGTTTTACAGGATTGTTTTGATCTTCCTGTTGCTGCCAATATTTTCTTCATTCCCATCTTGTTTCCCTGCATTTCCTGCCCCATCCCTCTTCCTTAGTGACCCAAGGGATTGAATTCTTGTAGGGCAAAAAGGATCTCTTTGGAGGGAGGTGTTTGTGGGTCACTTTTCACAGGCTTGAGGGCCAGCAAATGAGTTTGTGGTTCTTCCCTTACCAAGTTCTTGCAGAGCCATGTTAGAAAAGTAATTCTTCTTTGCTTTGAGCTTGATTATTCTGTAGATGGCAGAAGAAGAGGAACCCTCCTTTTAAGGGGAACTGTTGTCATCCATCAAAAGCCGGTGGTGCGGTCACTGATTGAAAAATACTGTAGAGGACAATTAACATTTCACTGTGCTTTGTTCTCCTTCTCAATCTTTTCAGAAAACAAAGTATCCATGTTATGGGAAAAGAAGAAGGAAAAAAGTCAAGAAGTCTTTATATGGGGAGAGAGAAACGGCTTCTAAGAAACCCCTTCTCAGCCCTATCCCTGAAATTCCAGAGGTTTTCTCTTCTGTCTCATCTCCAAACTCACCAAAGGCAGATCCACCGTTTACAGGTAATTTGGGTTTTACTTTTATTTTGCTTTTCTCTTTCTGTTTCTTCTGATGTTTTATTTCAACAGTTACATTAAAAACCTGATTATGGTTACCTTGAGTGCATTGGTAATGAGCCCATGAAATATTTTTAACTTTAATTGCTTCTGTAATAGCAGAATCTGGAGGATCTGATAGATTAATAATATCCAACTGATAAATTCAATTCTCGTTGTACTCCAGTGTAAATCTGACAAGAAGTCCACCTCTTTACTTCAGGTACTGATACTTTCATAGTCTTTAAGTGGGTGAGTTGGGCATGAAGAGTTCAGGGATGTGCAGAGCTTTCTGTTGGGTTTTTTCCCCACCGTTTATCTGGGATGGTTGGTTGGAAGGTTTTTATACAACTAAAATGTCATATCATATATATAATAAGTAAAATACTATGAAGCTTTTCTTGTAATACATAAAAGATTTTGTATATTCATGTAGTAACCACGTGTTTGCTGTCATTCAGAGGGTGCAGGTTTGGGTGATCCCAAATCCAGGAACGCCTGCAAGGACACTCCCCAGGAGCCTGGCGCTGCAAGGGTGCGAGGGAAGGAGCTCTGTGCAGCTGCTGCGTGCCCGGGGCTGCTGGAGGAGGCAGCAGCCACCAGCTCTGGGACTGGAGGCTCTGGGGCAGCAGGGAGCCCGCAGTCTGCTCCTGGCACTGCTGCTGAGGTAACTGATGGGCACAGGGATCACAGAAGTGATGTTTGGGGGGAAAACCACTGAGAGTGATTAAAGTGTGGAACTGGCAGCCTGGAGGCCGTGCAGTCTGAGTCCTTGGAAGGAGGTGTTGAGCATTCAGAACTCAGCTGAGCCTCTGAGCAGCCTGGGCCTGTGGAATGTGTCCCAGCCCGTGGCAGGGGCTGGAATGGGGTCATCTTTAAAGTCCCTTCCAACCCTGGCCATTCCAGGATTCTCTGCTTCCCAAGCAACCTCAGTTTGGCCTCACACTGAAACAGATTCCAGCCTGCAGGATTCCCTGTCAGTTGTTGGGATTTGGAGACTGACTTGGTGAGGAGAACAGTAGCCAGTTCAGCTGTTTGAAACCAGGTTCTTATGGATTACTTTTGCCTATATTTAAAAAAAATTAAGAATTACTGTTTTTATCCCCCCAGTTATCAAAGATTGTGCCAGATGCAGAAGGTGATTTTGATACCTCTGAGTATTTCCAGCAAGGTGAAGAGACTCCACCTGAAAAAGAAGCAGAAGAAAGCAGTTCCTTGATAGAAAGGGAGGAATTACAAGGAAATCTCCTAACTGGGCTGGAAATTCTGGAACAACAGGATGTGCGGGAAGGTGCCCAGAGAACCAAGTGTCCTCAGAAGGATCCTGTCAGAGGTGATCCAGCAAGAAGAAGAAGAAGCAGCAGTGCCTTCTCCTTCTCTCCTGTGGAAAACTTGGAATTAACTGGGACTGATCTTGCAGTTTCCTCCTACAGTGTGGAAGAAGTTCTGTCAGTGCCCCAGCCCTGCAGGAGGAAGAGCAGCGCTGGTGCTGAGGTCAGGGTGAGGCGCAGCATGAGGCTGAGCAAGGATGTAGCAAGTGAAGGACTTGCATGGGTTCGGCTTCCCAGTGAGATTCCCAAGCAGCCTCCCCTCCCAGCCTCTGCTCCCAAAGCCAGGAGAGCCAGCAGCACATCCATCCTGGCAGGGTCCGAGAATATTCACCACAGGGAGCAAAACCTCCTCCCCTTCCCCGCGCCAGGGAAGGAGAACGAGGGCTCTGCTCCTCCTGCTGCTGGTCCTGGCAGGAGGGGGAGGAGGAGAAGCCTCTGTGAAGCCACAGCTCGAGAAACGCCCTGGGCTCCCACCCAGAGAAGGAGAAACACAAATTCCTGGTGTGGGAAGGACAGGAGTAACCAAAAACACTCGGAAGAAGCAGAAACTCTTGAGCTACAATTGAAAGAGGTGTCAGGCATCTCTGATTTTCTGAAGTGAAGGTGGCTCTTAGACCCTTGTGTGTGTTCTCAAGTGCAGTTTTCTTCTCTTTCCCACTTATTTTTCCTCACTTATTTTCTTATTTGTTTTCTGGGTACCTTAGAACTCATCTTCCTTGTCTTGATGCCTAAAATGCTGGAAGATCTGACTGTGGCAGACTGGCTCAGAGCACTGGTCTGGTACAGTTGTGACAGGTAACGAAAAGAAGAAAAAATTCCCCCTGGTAAATGTGGGTTTGTCTTTAGCAGTTAACCCATGGTGTGAGATGTGTCCTTCCAGCTACAACTGCTTGAGCGTTTGTTTCCCATGTGCGTGACCATTCCCTATAAATTGCTGTTGAAATCTGCATATATTTTCTTCTAGATTGCAAAGATACACTAAAAAGAGATTGTCTGCAAATAATAAAGGAATCGCTTCTTGAAAGGGAAGAGGAGGAAGTGGGAAACCTGTTTCCATCTTCTGGAAAGACTTTGGGCATAAGTAGAGGTGGAGTTCCTTAGAGTAGGATTTTGTGTTAGAGTTCATTAGTTTTCTGATGTAAAGGGTGGTCATTAAACAAAAAAAAAAGCTTTTTAATCTTTACTGTGTATAAAATTCATCTGGAAAATGAAACTGGCTGAGGGGAGAGAACCATTCCTCACCAGGAAAGCTGTGCTTCATTTCCAGCCATTCCCAGCCCCTGTGTGTGTCCTGACTCCAGCCCCTGTTGGCCAGGGCTTGCTCTGTCATCTTCCTGTTTGCATTTTGTGCTTGGAACAACGGAATAAAGAGTGAGGACTGGAGGTGGTCTGCTCCAAGGTTTGCTGCTGCTTTCATTTTTCATCCTGGGGTGTTGCAGCCCAGAATGATCCAGTGCCAGCCTGCAGGAAATGGCTTTGTGTCCAGCACAGTCCCTTCTGTGACCTGAGTTTTACCATGAGTGATGTGGGGTAAAATCCTTTATGTACTCAGCTGCTTTTATAGGGCATGAAAGCAACCAGAGCAGTTGGATTTTTATGCCTCTTTTTCCCAAGACAAGAATTCCTAAAGCAACTTGAAAGAAACTCCACTGTTCAAGTGCTGTTTGAGTTATAGAATCATTGAGGTTGGAAAAGAGCTTTAAGATCAGAGTCCAGCACTGCCCTGTGGCCCATAAACCACATCCCCAAGTGCCACATCTCCATGTCTTAAATCCCTCCAAAAACAGTTGCCTTAATGTTTGATTTGGGGATTTGCTTTTGGGGTTAGGTTTGGAAGCAGACGGGGCAGAGTTCTTGGGTTGGACGCTGTACTTGGCTGCCAGGAGAGGGCAGGCTGGGCTGAGCTTTCTGCTTGGAAGGGAACTAGAAAGTAGTATCATGGACAAAATCTCTGAGAGGCTTAGCAATTCGATAAGGTTAAAATTTAAAGCTTAAAAATGAGTAAATTAGTCATAGCTGCTACTTTTACTGTTCAAAGCAAAGTAGCAACTGAATCATGCCCTGCAATTAAACTGGAAAAGTGAAATGATGATGGACTGGAATCAGGTGTGAGTTTTATATGGAAATCACTTTGTGCTTTAAGTGTCAGGTTGTAGTCGAGCTATCTGGTGTCTCTGCAGCTTTTAGGTACCAAATCCAGCACTGGGTGACTGGGGCTGTCACATCCTGAATATCAGACTGGAACAGTGAGATCGAAGAGCTGACCTGGAGGAAGAGGCAATAAATTCCTGTGTTTGATACAAGAGGGGTTAATCCGAGCTGCTGCCCAGAGCTTGTTCGGTGGGACGCTGCTCTGAGTTCAGCCACAGCAGCACAGGGAGCTCCCCTCGAGGTTCCCCGGGGGACTCTCTAGGTGTGCTTCAGCCAGGAGGTGGGAGTGAAGGCAGGAAGAGAAGAACGAGGGTAAGGAGAGGGAGACAAAGCTTGGATTTTCCTCCTGGCACAGCTGGGTGGAAAAGGGTTGTTAGGGATTATTTGTGGATGTTTGATGGCAGTTGTAGGGTGAGGGAACCTACTAGAAATGAAGCGGTTGTAGTTCTTTCCAAGAGGTATTTCTACTTCTTTATGGTGCTTTTTAGTTCCTTTTGTCCTTCTCTGGATAGGATTTATCCTCAAAATAATTTGTCTCCTTAATCTGGAGATGACTTGACCAAGGCTTCAGCTATGCAGAAGGTGCAGAGGTGGGGCAATAATCTGTTCTCCATCTCTGCACTGAGAAGGACAAGAAGTGTGTTTAAATCCGAGGAAAGCCCCTCTGTTAAACATTAAGGGAAAGCTCTTGCAGCAGCGGTGGCTGAGCAGGGGAATACGATGCCTGGGGAGCTGTGGGATCTCCATCACCGGAGGCCTTTAGGAACAGATTAAACAAATATCTGTCAGGAATGACAGATGATCCTTCCTGGGGTAGGGATAGGCCGGGATGGCCTCTGGAGGCTCTGGCTGTGTTTTCTTATTGTGAGGATTGCAGGAGCTGATGTGGGGTGTGCTGAACAGTCCAGCCCTGGGATGGAATCCCTGGTGGAGCTGGGGGATGGCTCAGCTGGGGGAACTGGGAATTTGGGAGAGCTCCTCATGCAAGGCCCATGCAGCATCTTGGGGCTTTGAACACCCAGATCTCACCAGAGTCCCTGCTCTGCCTCAGAGCAGGACCTCAATGAACTCCTGAAAGTGGAACCTACACCTGGTGCCTGTGGCTCACACAGGGAGTGGGAACAGCAGAGCTGTACCATTTTCCCATCTGCTTTTCCAAAATCAACATTTCCCTCAGAATGAGCAGCAGCTTCGCCCTCCCGGTGCCGGCAGCTTTTCTGGAGTTGTGTCTTGTCTCAGTGGTGTGTGTGGGAAATAAAATCTAGGTGTGTGGGAGCAGAGAGGTGTCAGGACTTTATCAGTTTGTGGTTCTGGTTTCCAGCTCTGCCTGAAGGAGATTCCAGTGGTTTTATCCCATTTTTGTGTGCTGAGCTCCAGCTCAGCCTGTGTTTTGTAGCAGCATCTAAACAAATCCATGGCATTGCCACTTCTCTTTCCTTACTCTTCCAAAGGCAGGCTCTTCTCCCTTCAAAGGGCTTTTATAAAGATGAATTTGTGTTTAAAAGTACTTCCCTACTTTAATTTGTGTGGACCTTAAATGACTTCAGCAGGTACCAGGCAGCCCTGGATGTGCATTGGTGAATAATTGCATTTAGCAGCTCACCACGTAATTACTGCTCTGACTGGCAGGGAGGACAAGTGCTGGGCCTGGAAAGGCTGATTGTTTGCTGCTCTGTAATTATGGTGTTGTTAATAAGTGAGAGTAATTACACATCACTTTTGTGAAGTGCAGTGGTGACAGATTTTCAGAGCTGGATATCTGGCAGCTGTTTCAGAGCTGGAAAAGTCTCTGCTTTGCTTTGCTCAAGGTACGAAGAACAATACTTACCCCTGAATTCTCCAGGAGGTTTTCAAGGGAACGTGTTAATGTTTCCCAGGAATTATTTTATGCCAATATTTTGCCTTAATTAAGGTGCACATAAGTTATAAAAGTGTGGATGAGATGACCTAACTTCTCCCATATGAGTTAATAAAAGTTACAGAAGTAAAAAGTTTGCCATCCTTACCTGATAAGCAGGGGAAAAAATAATAAGAACTGTATATGCCATTTTTATTTATTTCACTTTAAAATAATTGTAAATAAATCTGGTTTTCAGCTGATTTTTCTCTACTTTCTCCTGACTAAAGGAGCAGCAGAAGATGCTGAAACACCTGAGTGCTGCCTAAAAATGTCACTGTTGTGGGTTCATCTGGGCCAGTTGTGGTAGAGAAATGTTTAGAAAGTTTGTGCTCAACTCTTCCTCCTTCTCACTGTGAATCCTCACTCTCTTAGACCTGGAAAGACTTTAGTGACTTCTACACAAGGAAGCAAACAGTAAAGGATTCTTAGAACTGTGGACAAGGAGCTGGAGAAAGGGGGGAAATTCCCCTGAAGAAGGGCAAGGATGGCTTCAACACACAGGAACAGGAGTGGGCAGGGAAAGAAATTGCATTCTCAAGCTGCCAACAGGTAGGTGAGCATTGGAAATAAATATAAAATAGGGGGATATTCCTTCAACATGGTTTAAAATGAGGAGGTAAAATCAAAATGTTTCAAGTCGAAACAAGGTCCAATTTCCCCGTGTCCCAGCGGAGGAGCTGGAGCTGGGCCTGTGGCTGGGAGACAAGCAGCCTAACGTATTAGTTTTGTAATTAACTCCTGTAAATTGTGCATAACAGAGCAATTAACTACTTTAGCTGGGTTTGGGAGGGGGGAGCAGGAAAACCGGTGTGCTCTGGGAGTGAGGGCATGGAACAGATTCCCTAAGCCAGGCCTGAAAAACCTGGTGTTAGTCTTGGGTTATTTCCAGTGACCCCTTGACTCCCATCTTCCTGCCCCCTGCCCGGCTTTGGGGCTGGTCAGGCAGCTCTGTTTTTGGAAGGCAGAGGAGACAGATATAATGAATGGCTTTTATTGTGCAATATTTCAACCCCTTTTTGACTGCCTTTGGATGGGATGGAAAATGTTCCACCCCGTGCCGCAGCCAAGATAAATAAAACGTATTCCCTAAACCTGGCTGTGTGTTCCACTCAAACTGGCAGTAGTTAGAGCTCCACTCTTAAACAAGAATTTAGTTTGACAATTTTTAGGCCTTGTTCAGCTGAATGTAACAGCCAAAGAAAATAGTTGAGGAAAAAAAATTAAATAATACATATATTTACAGCTTGCAGGTGGCATTAATTTTTTGGGGGTCAGTTTTTTTAGGTTTAAAGATCCCTGTTAAGTTGGGCTGTAGTGTAGGTTTTTAAAAAAAACATTCTGAATTGTCTTCCTTCTTTTTAAATTAGTTTTTTTATGAGAATAGTCACTCTGAAGGAAAATACATTTTATGTAGCTCCCTGATGGGTGATAAATAGTTGTGATTCAAGGCTTTAAGAGTTTAGGGTTTACCAAGAACCTGAAAAATCTGCAGCCACAAGCCCCAGCAAAGGAGCAGTAAAAGCTCTCGACAGAAGCCTGCGAAGGACTGGTCTCCAACTCCACCGAGTTGGGTTTAAATTCTTTATGGAGTTTTACTGCTGGGTTTCAGCATTGCCAAGCAGTGCAGGGAAGCCCTGGCACTCTGCAGCTGAGATATTCCACTTTGTGCAGTGTATTTTATGGTCTGCACAATCCTATTTATTGATAATAATAACAATAACACCCTTTAATTCAGTCACTGTGCCCAGAGGTCTCTGAGGATTCAAACAACGAAGGACTAAAATTGAATTATCAAACCAGCCACTCCCCACCCCGCAAACAGAGCTTTTATTCCTCACAAGCCCTCCCTACAAGCAAAAATCCCATTGAACAGATACCATGCAAGGCTTAATATTTTAAAGTAGATAAGTGAGCCTTCTTTTTAAAATCCTGGTGATTAAATCCTGAAAGGTTACCAAGTGGCTCAAAGTCTGCAGAGAAGCTGCAGCACAAAAGGTGCCCATTCCTTGAAAGCCTTGGTGATGCACTTAACTAAACAAGGTAGGAATTGGAACATTGGGGTTTTTATCCCCTCTGTGCTCCGAGTTTGGGCTCGTGCTCTTCTGGAATTGAGCTGTTGCTCCATTTCCTTGCTCTTTGTCTTGCCTGGAACATCAGGGTAGAAAACAGGGATCCAATATCCCCATCCCTTAAATCACCTGGGTCACACTGGAGACTCAAACCTCACCCTGCCGTAAATAACCTGCCCGTGGCACCCAAATGTTTGGACAGACAAACGCCTTCAGTCCCATGTTCAGCAGGTCAGAAATGCTGGGTTCTGGCAGTAAATAATATTCACTAATGCAAATCTATTAAGGTTCTAAGGGAATTCACGTTTGAACTGGGATTTGGAGCTGTTGAGTGGCCTCGGGTGTGCCATTGAGGAAAAAGTAATTGTGTGGGTACAAATATTAATGAGGAATAAAAAGCTCATTTTACTCTTTCCTCAAGAAAAAAAAAACCCTCAAGTGCCCAGGGTGTGTTTTGCAAGGAAGGCTCTGTACGGTTTATGTAAGGAGTAGGCAGTGTGTACATGGAGCTGATATCAGTGCTAAGCATGACATAATCCCAGCTATGGAATATAATCCCTAAATGTTCATTTTACATTTGTTTTTCCCAGTTCTCTCCCTGCTTGCTCCTCACAGAGCTCCTGTTGTCCTGGGTTTTCCTGCATCCCCTGCTCGGGTTGGAGTGTGCCACCTCCTGCTCTGCCTCTCTTGAATTTCTGCATCCCCAGTGCTTCCTGCTCTCCTGTGACACCAGTGTCCAGCTCTTCCAGTCACAAAAGTGTCAGATTTGTTCAGAGAGCTGGTCCAGACTGGGAACCAAGCAGTTGGGAGCCCAGGGAAGGTGGATACACACGCACTGAGCAATGAAAGCTTGGCTGGCAGGAACTTTTCCTGGTCCTTGGCATGGTGCCCCCTCCTAGAGCCGCAGAAAGCCTCAGTCCCAGCCAGATCTGTGGTGTTCAGTGCCTTGGAACTGCACCTTTGCTCAGGAGTTAAGGAAATGATCAGGCTTTAGGCAGAATTAAACCTATGGTTTCCTCCTGACACACAGAATAGCCCGAGCCTTAAATTGTTCTCTTTTATTAGCAAAGCAAATCTCTGCTTCTGAAAACGTCTTTTTTTTTTCCTCATTCCATGAAGGACTGGGGACTTGGGCTGGTAGTCGCGGAGAAGCCTTAAACTAAATCCTAAAACTTTCCATCTTTTTATCCAGCCTTGCTTTCAGCCTTGAGCGCAGCACAACTGGTGTGCCTGTGCCAAAAGCTGTTTAAACAATATTAAGATGTTTTCTTCAAACTTCTCCCTAGGAAGATACGCTTTTTCGAGAGGAATGTTTTCCCTGGAGCATTACATCATGAGCTGGTTCAGTTCTTGGAGTAAGAAATTGGACCAAATGGTGGGGAAGGTCTCCAGAGGAAACATATTTCTGCTGTTAAGTATTCCCCCCAGGAAGCTTAGAAACCACTCACATATTCCCATTCTGTCCACATTTAGCCTTTCACCTTGCTGCAGCTGAGCACAGGGAAAGGGGGGCTGGACTTTTTTTGAGGAAATTTGAACCTTCTTTGTTTTTGTCATTACATTTCCCCCTCTCTCCTCGTACCCAGTGATCCAAGCTGGGCTGATGGGTTGTCTCATTCCTCTGACAGTGACGCTGCTGAAGGTGCTCTGGGTCTGTGTGCAAGCTGCTAATGAAATCTTAATTAGGGAAACTTCCTTGGAAACTCTGGATTTAGGAGGCTTTTTGAGGATTAAAAGGAGAGGAACCTCTGAGAAGAGCAGAGGATGGAGGGATTTGGGTGGATTAATGGGACAATGTGAACCATGTTGAGTTGGAGCAGGATTGTGTTTCCTCCTGTGTGGGGAACATTTCCCCATCAACCGTGGACGCTCCTGATAAGGTTTCCTGTATCAAATGAAACTTTCAGCATGAGGAAAAATATACTCCTTAAATGGAGTAGTGCAGATCAACAGGTTTTTTATTATTATGACTTTTTTTCTCACATGGCAGCTCTGCCCTGCAAAATTATTCTGAGTGCTGATAAGCTGTAGTTCACAGCTTGGTTTGAAGGCAGTCAAGGACCTGAGAGCAAGCTGGACTTGGAAAGTTTGGAATTGTTCATCTTCAGCTCACATAGTTTCCTCAGAGGACATCCAATGAAAAGATAAACCAGTGGAATAAAACTGGGAAGAAAAACTCCCTGGGCAAAAATGCCCCAGGGCAGGGCAGTGAGTGGTTCAGGAGTGGCTTAAATTGGGCTGTGGGGATAAATTGGAGGAACCTGAGTTGTGTGACCCAGTAGTGTGATTGGTTTTATGGGCACAGAGAGAATTTTCATATCCAAACCTTTTGTTTTGCACCTTCAATCACAGCTTGGGAAAAAACAAAACCAGGCAAAACTTAATTAAATTTGGTTTTCTCCCTCAAAGGTTCTGATACTCAACAGTCATAAGAGGTTGAAGAGAAGGTTAAGCCCTGCAGATGTTTCCTCCATTTTTATTTGATACCTAATCTTTCTGAAAAGTGGGGTTTTGGTGGGCTTTTTTTAAGGAAAAAATCACAGACAGATTTTTAACTGTTCCTGACAAGAGGGCCCATGGAGCTGGGGCAGCTGCTGAGGGCCTGGCACTGGAACTGGTGACAGGGAATTGGCACCGGGCTGGGGAACACTTTGGCCAAACCAGGCTTCAGTTCTGTAATGATGTTAAACACTCAGTAATTACCCTGCGCTTGTTACTGCTGCATCCAGGTTATGAGGTCATGGCATAACAAAGTGGGGAGCAGATAATTTAATTTAATGGAAGTGTTCAGGGCTTGGAGCAGCCTGGGACAGTGGGAGGTGTCCCTGCCCATGGCAGGGGGGGCACTGGGTGGGCTTTAATGCCCCTTCCCACCCGAACCATTCCATGATTCTGTGAACTTTGGATTCTCCTGCCACTTTGATTTTAATTCACAAACTCATTCTGATTGCAGCTAAGCCTTTGTTTGAACATTTCCCAGAATCTGTGGCTCAAAAACCACTTTGTAAAACTCTGAGCCCTGTGGATGTGAAGCCAAAGGGCCGCTCCACCTTCCTGCTGCTGGGATCTGAATGGGGGAAGGTGAATGTGCAAAGACAGATTTCCTTTTGCTTCCTTTCTCAGCCATTTTTTCAGTGCAGAACAAACTTTTTCAAAGTGATTACAACAGATGATTTAACAGCACGGCCAAATAGTCCCTGTTGATTAAGATGGATGGGAGCTGTATTTGGAGCAATTGTAATTAAGACTCCCGTGGCAAGCAAGGAAAAATAACAAATTAATCTAATAAGAGCTTATGGGGGAACTCTTAAATTGAAAAGTGTTCTGAAAATCCCAAACTCTGTAACACTGGTAAAATCTTAGTTTATTAAGGCTTTCAGCATTATTAAAAACTCAAACTCGGAGTTTATATTTTGATATTTGTCACTTGAAAAACTTAAAAAAATATAGCATGAAAATCTGAATTTTTCAACACAGAATAGACATTTTCAGTTAAATTTCTTTGAGATGAACTATGTTTGTAGTCTGGTTTTAATACATTTTTTACCTGATCCATGTGAGAAAATGTCTTTCCATCACAAAAACTTTTGATTCCTGGATTGCGTTGTCTGTCTTGGTCAGGAATACCCTAAAATAAATACAAAATTTAAATTTGCTCTCTCCAAATACACTGAAAACAAAGTCTGCACGGTCTGATGGGCATTTCAGAGCTCTCTTGACTTTGCACAACCCTTTTGCCTCACTTTCTATGCATGTAAAATGAGGTGTCCTCTCTTGAAGGCAGCAGAAATTATCTTCCACTTGTGCAAAACTTCTTTTATTCTCACATTTTAACTATTTCTGTGCCATTTCTGTCTCTGGGGGCAGAGGTGAAGTCACAGCACTCCCGTCCCTGCCCTTCAGGTGCAACAACAGAAAAACCCCGATGATCTAAAGGCTGGGGCTACTTTTAGAAGAGAGGTGGCTTGTTCAGCTTTTGCAAGTCCTTAAGATAATGTCTTTTAGATCCGTGATTGATTTATTTGATATTTATGCAGTTGGCAGGGGGATTTGAAATATAACATAAGCACTTCCTGAGATGTCAGGGCTGCGATGTTCGTGGTCTGAACAAGGATGTAATTCATATCTGCAGGTGCTTACTCTGGTATCAAACACTCCAATAACATCATGCCTGTGGAATCTGGAGCTCCCCAGTGTCCCATTTGTATCCTGATATGCCCACGTCTTTCCTATGTGTGTTTTTCTTTCTTAAGGAGCTCTCATTTCCTTCAATAGGATATGTTTTATTTCATCCTTTTTCCTGCATTTACTCATATTAATGTCACCGCGTGCACTGGTAATAGCTGGGCTTGGAAATAACCCGTGTATCCCTGCAAACACGGGCCTGAAACCCAATGCCTGGGATACTTTATTAGCAAAGAACTGATGTTTAAGTGAAGGGAGGGGATCGTTCCTTGCTGGACTCTGATCTAACCCCTCTGAAGGAGCGTCCAGCAGGCTCAGCCCCAGCACGTTCTGCTGGGCAGGGTTGGAGTCCTGGCATGGAAGTTGCTTGGGGTTTTTTCCCTGCTGAATGGCTGTGAAATTTGGAACTGGGTGCTGCCAGTTTGTCCAGTGGAATGGGTTAGTTGGAAGGGATCTTAAAGCTCATCCAGTCCCACCCCCAGGGATACCTTCCACTGTCCCAGGCTGCTCCAAGCCCCGTCCAACCTGGCCTTGGGTACTTCAAGGGATCCAGGGGCAGCCACATCTGCTCTGGGAATTCCATCCCAGTCCCTCCCCACCCTCACAGGGATGAATTTCTCCACAATATCCAATCTAGAGGAATTTACACCTTCCTAACAGGGAGAGGCTGAAGGTACCTTTGGACTTCTCTTAGGGAAATTTATTCAGAATGAAAGGACAGAGGGTGGGTGAGGGCCGCAGCTGCTGGGGCATTTCTGGGCACTCTCAGGGCTCTCTCAGGGCTGGATTTTCAGCCCTACACCTGACAAGGAGTTGTCCTTGCCCTTTGTGTGCCATGAGATACCTTTTTGTACCTCCTTTCCCTCAGCCCTTTCTCCCATCTCACTCCACTTATGAACACTGAGTTCAGTTTACAAATCCTTTAAGCACCAGCAGTCTCTGCCCTCGCTCTGCAAAACCCATTTGCACTTTTGGTGAGATGCAGTTATCAGGTGCTGGGATCAGAAGTGCTGGTCAGCGTTCCCCCGAACCTGCAGTGTCCCTTTTCCAGCTGCCCTGTGGGTGTGAGCCTTCCTGAGTCACCTCAGACAAGGAACAAGTCCCTGCTTGGAAGGATTTGAGCCCTACACAGGTTATGGAGCTGATTCCAGGCATGACAGGACCCAGGGAAGGGCTGGAGCTGTGCCAGGGAGGGCCAGGTTGGATTTTGGGAAGGGTTCTTTCCCCCAGAGAGTGCTGGGTACTGCCCAGGCTCCCCAGGGAATGGTGACATTCCCAAATCTGCCAGAGCTCCAGGAGCATTTGGACAACGCTCCCAGGGATGCCCAGGGTGGGGTTTTGGGGTGTCTGTGCAGGGACAGGGGTTGGACTGGATGCTCCTCAGGTGTCCCTTCCAGCTCAGGACATTCCATGATCCCGTAACAGGGATCCCATCCCTGCAGCTCCTAAATGCCACAGTTATTTCTCACTCTGGAGGCCCCTTTGGAGACGCATTTTGATTAAATATTCCGGAGTGTTCCGTGCACGAAATCTTTTTATTTCCTGTCATTATCTCGGTACAATCACGAGCGCCTCTTTTATTATTTTTATGGATGTGCTCATCAGCTGTAGCTTTTCCCATCCCAGTGGGAATTTCCCTGCCCTGAAAAGCTGAACCTCACACTATCTGGTAGAAACTGCATTTTTTCCCAGCTGGTGAGTGCAGCACCAGCATCTCCCATTAACAGGAGCTCTGCTGGGGGAAATATTACAAACCATAATCTGCTGGAACAACCCACTGGCGTGAGTTTGTGCTTCCCTGGAAACTCTCACAGGTGCCTCAGCTGGGACACCGCAATAAACAGAAATAAAGGAATAAATACACGATACGAGGGTCTTGCTTGCAACATGAACTTGTGCTTTACAAGGCAGAAAATCTCTTTTTATACATTTTGCTATAAAATTGGGCTAAGTTTAATGTTTGTTTGTAGCACAAAGGGATTTTTGTTATCAGTCTTTAGCTGGAGGAAGAACCCCACAGTTACAGTGGAAGCAGCCTCTTTTTTCCTTTTTATTTCCACATCAGGTGGATTTTTTTTCCTGAGACACTTTGCATTAGGCTCTGTATAAACTGGATTAATTTGGGATCAATCCTTGCTGTGTTAGGCTGACTTCACCTGAGGCTGTTTGCTTTGTTCTTATCTTTATACACAGGAAGCCCCAAAGTGTGAATAATTCCACAAAATACACCTGTAGAGGATGTGTCAGGGCTCTGTGACAAAGTCACTGCAGATAAACCACCTTCTTCCCAAAATCTTGAATTCAAGAGAGGCACTTTTGGGCTGTACAGGAGCTGTGCCCCAAAATGGCCTTTATCCAATTCAGTATGGCAGTGCAGTGACACCGAAATGAGCTCTGGGCTGGAAGGAGGAAAGTGCCCTTGTGAGAGGTGAGGAACACAAATTACCAGGGTTATAAGTACTTAAACCCCCCCGAGATGGGGCTGGGCAGAGGCAAACCCAGAGTTTTCAGGTTCTTTCCCTCTCACAGTTTATAAAGAGCAAAACTGCAATTTCCTGCAGGGCAGCTGTCACAGTGGCCAGTGGCAAAGGGCCAGCTGGACTCGGGACTGGGCCCTGGTGCCACATCACCCTCACCTGCCCAGCCCAAGCTCTGCTGCAGCTGGGCCCCAATAGCTCTGCCTTTCTCCAGTTCCGCCCCCTCTTCCATCATCACCCAGCTTGGGTTTTCATTTTAAACCTTTTCTCCACATCCAGCCTAGAAAATGGGCAGGTTTTGCTCTGGGCAGGTGAGGACAGGGAATCCAAGACCCGAACTCTGCTCTGAGGGAGGAATGAAACAAAGCAAAGAGGATTTAATTTAATTTCCTCTCTTCAGCAGGTGGAACAAGTCTGCCTGCCTAAAATGCACATTCCAGTGCTCCCCTCCATGGAGCCTCTTCTTCCTCTTTAGGTTTTCCCTTTATCTGGCAAGACTTCAGTTCATCTCTCCAGAGAAGTAAGCAAGTGCAATTTTTATTTTGTCTTTATAAGTGTTTCAGATATCCTGGAGCTCCTCATTCTGGGAGAGGACAGGTTTTCCCTTCACAATTACGGAATGCGCTGAAGGGAAGTGAAGGAATAAACAAGGATAAAATTTAAACTTCCAGGAGTGCCCAGGGCCTGCCCTCCCTTGGGGATGTGCAGCCTGAAATCGGCCCTCAGCTGGCAAATCTCTGCAGACAGAACCTTCTGAAAGGTTAAATATTGAGAAAAAGGACATTGGGACATGCTGGCCTGTCCTTTTTTAGTGGATTTACAAGGCACGGAGCAAGGAATATTTAGAAATGTTATACAAAGGCAGAGAAATCAATAGCAGTGATTAAATGACTTTGATGAACCCAAAGAGATTCAAAAATTCACATTTTTAACCCCTCCTTTCACAGCAGATGTGGCTACAATCCCAGATACTCTAAAATTCAGGAAGGAAAATGGTGGAGGGGTCATGGTGTGGCTTTGTGCGTAAATAAAACCATAATTTTAGGTGTTAGTGAGGGGATTTGTCTCCTGTCCTGTGATGGTTCTGCTCAGGGGGTGCTCAGAGCTGTCTGATGGTTTTGACTGGTCACAAAAGCTCTTCCTCAGAGTGATTCCCTGGCTGAATAAAGCCTGAAATAAGGAAGGATCCAGCTCTGGTACCAGCATTACCCTGATCGTGCTTTGGGGTCCATTTAGGCTCATTTCCTTCTCGGACGTTGTGGAGGATCTTGGATTCTCTCCAAAGCCTTGACTCCCAAGATTTTGCCCAGTTGCAGTCCCAGTTTAACCCTTGGGTTCCCAGTCTCTCCAGAGCAGTCTCCTTCCAGAGCAAGCCCCCAAGTCCACGTTCAGAGCCCCCCAGATTCCAATGTGAGCTCTCCTTTCAACCTTCTGCAGTTAGGACAGGGGGGATTGGGGTGTTTGGTCATCCAGGACATGAAGCACAGGTGACTTTGGGCTTTGAATGGATATAAAATGGGAATCTGAGCTTTGGAGGACACAGTTTTGCTTTTGCAGCGTGCCTGGATGGAGCCAAACCCACCCAAACGAGTGCCAGCACCATCCAACTCCTCTCTGCCAAATTGAAGTGATCTTTGGGGGTGGAGGGGAAATGAAAAGTTATTAAAAGCAGGACAGCTCTCAAGGACCCAAACTTTTCCTTCCATTCATATGAAGAAACCCTGAATCCATCAGGGAAAAAGCACTGGGAGTAATTTTCCAAAATGGGTGGCATAAACCCGAGCAGAAAGTAATACACCAGCTTTAAAGCTGCTCATCTCAAACTGTGAGTTAGATTTATTCGACCTGCATTTGGGAGCAAATATTAATGAAAGGGCAAAGGCAGCTTATGGCTCTTTCAGTTCTTTCATTTCCCACTAGATGTCTCTGGTGGAAAAACTAATTAGGAATGTTCTTGATTTAATTTGGGAAAAAAATTGGATGAAGCTTATTATTATTATTATTATTATTATTATTATTATTATTATTATTATTATTATTATTATTATTATTATTATTATATTATTACTATTATTATTATTATTACTATTATTATTATTATTATTGTTTCTTTTAAAGTCTTGCAGCTTAACCCTTGATCTTTCTTCAGTGACTACTTCAGCCTCAAGTATGACAAGATGCTGCTTAGAAATGACTGTTAATGAATATTGAGGTTTTTAAGTAATAAAGAGTTGTCCAAGTATTAGGAGAAGGAAATCTTTATTCCCACTGATTCTTTGGCTGGGGTCTGTAGCATCAGAGGTGGAAGAGGAGTTACATCTCCAGGAATCGGTGAAACCTCCCTGGTTTTATTTATTTATCCCTATTTTGGCTATATGTGTGTGAGCTTGGATCTCCTTTTGGAGTTTCTCTTTCAAGAGCAGCTTTATTAAAACAAAATCTGTGTGAATCTGCAGAAATGGTTTCTTTTGTCTCACCTGCTGTTTGTTAAAATTAATGGGGCTTTAAGTAGATGTAAGGCTGCACCCACATGGCTCTGGCTGCAGAACTGAGGCTTCATCCTAGCAAAGAGCCCAATTTTCCTGGCATTCTCCTGTTGCCCGTAGGCAGGAAGCCTTTAGGAAGGGGGTGGCACTGTGGGGAGCAGTGGTTTGATATTGAGGAGTCACTGACCTGCTCACACGTCATTCCAAACAAGCTTGGTTGGGGTTTCCTTCTGTTTTAAGCCTGGCTCTTGGCATTATCTGGGTGATATCTTTACCTGCTGAGTATTTCACTGAAAGAATTCAAGAATTTATGTTCAGAACAAGCAAAAATCCATCTCCACTCCTGGCATTTTGGAGGTGAGGAATGAGTTCCAAATATCAAGCTGGACTAAGGCACAGGGAGCTCCTTCAGTGAGTTGAGAATTTGCTTTTCCTTTGTCTTTTCCCGGCCCAAGGTCTGTCAGCCTGGACCAGGTGTGGAATTTGTCCTTTGGCTTTGGCCTGGGCTGATGGTTTGGGGTTTTAGGGAAGATCAAGGTGTATTTTGGAAACCCCAGTAAACCCAGGAATCCCTGGCCCAGCAGGAGTGTGGGGATCCAGACATGGAGAAGGCTTTAAATAAAAGACATGAGTAATGATAACAATGATAACAATGATAACAATGATAATAATGATAATGATGATGATGATGATGATGATGATTAATAATAATAATAATAATAATAATAATAATAATAATAATAATAATAATAATAATAATAATAAGAAGAAGAAGAAGAAGAAGAAGAAGAAGAAGAAGAAGAAGAAGAAGAAGCAACCACCCTCCCCCCGCCAGGCACCATAAGAAAAGGTGTTCCCTGGGAAATGAGTAATTGCCCTCTGTGGACTGCACAGCATCCGCTAGTGCATCCTGCTGCCATTGCCATTTCAAAATGGTGACTTAAATTCCAGCATTATAAGGAAAAGCATCAAAAATTTGGCTTAAAGATCCAAAACAACATAACTTAAATGTCTTTGCAGCTGTTACCTAAATACAGGCTTACAATGGATGGCAGAAAAAAGTGAACAAAAAATTATTCTCCCCAGAGAACCACAAATCTTTTTTTTCCCAATTAATGACAATGAACCACAAACAAATATTTCAAAAGAGGCCATGACATTTTTCTTTATTTCATCCCTTTATTTTACTCTGGTGTTTTTGTTGATGGGATGAAGTTTGTGAGGAGTGAATGTTCTGTGGTCAATTTTGTGTTAAACTTCTCAAAGATCATTTCCCAAAATGGTCAGGGAAAATTCTTGATGTTCCATTTAATTTAATACTCCTAAATTTCATCTCTCTGAGTTCAAGCCATGTAATATTCTGAGTTTAAGCTGGGTAATGTTTGTGAGCAGTTGATTTCACTGAATGTGCTGGAAAAAATATTTCAAATTTTTCATGAATTTTTCCATTCATGTTTGCTCGGGTTTTAAAATTTGGCTGCTTAGATGGAAGTGGAGCTCCCAAAAAGTCTGGCCTTTCCCATTTAATGGCTTCACCTGGGCTGGTGGCTGCACTCCTGAGGTGTTGAGAACAACCTGATTTTTTTTTGCCTTTTGGCAGCATTTTTCAACTTTGACTTGGATCTGCACTGGCAGTGCTTGGGTTGTTTGGGACACAGGCAAAACAGGCTCTTACCTGGCTGGGAGAGGCCTCACCTGAGCTGGGTGAGGTGTGGGGGGTACAGGAAACGCCACGGAACTCACCTGGATCAGAAGGAAACCATCAGTGATTTATAGCCAGGGTGGGCACGGCACCAGCAGGACACAGCTGGGACATGAGGGAACTCAGGAGGGACAGACCTGGGCTGGGTAAAGAGCGCAGATCGTGGAGTCATGGAATGGTTTGGCTTGGAGGGACCTTAAACCCCACCCAGTGCCGCCCCTGCCACGGGCAGAGACACCTCCCACTGCCCCAGGGTGCTCCAAGTCCTGTCTTTGGACACTTCCAGGGATCCAGGAGCAGCCACAGCTCCTCTGGGAATTCCATGGAGCCCCTCGCCAACCTCACAGGGAGGAATTTCTCTCCAATATCCCATCCAACCCTGCCCTCTGGCAGTTTAAAACCACTGCCCCTTGTCCTGGCACTCTGTGTCCCTATCAGAAGTCCCTCTCCCTCCTTTTTTCAGCCCCTGATTTGTTCCCTGGGCCGTTTTTTTGTTGTTTTGCTGATGAAACAGCACCAGCAGCCAAAACCAACAAAGCACCAGCACGAGCTATCCTTTTCCTTCCCTTTCTTCAACTTCCTTTCACTTCTCTTTCCTAGACAATTTATCGCCTTTCAAACTGGCCCCTGTCCTCCAGTTTGGCCAGTCAGTCCCAGTCCCAGCACTGGTTCTGTGCTGCTGGGGAAGGGGAGGGCTCTGGGTGCATCCGCAGCCCCTGCGATCCCCAGGCTTGGCAGGAGGCTGTGGGCACCATTCTAATTAGATAATAGAATAATTTCATATGCAATTGGAAGTGCTGCAGGGGGAAGAGAGGAGAGGTGTTTGGGAAAGTGGATTGTAATTACTCGAGCTGGAATTTGGCCAGGACACGGAGGTTACTCTTGCGAAGAGCACCGGGGGAGCTCCAATGAGCACAGCGAGTCGGGATCTCAGTCAAATCCTGATTGAGGAGATGCAACTCGCACAGCCTGGTGCCTGCCCAGAGCACCCAACCAGCACTGAGCAGAGCCACCAGAAAAACCACAAGCAATTTTCCATGATAGAGGTGAAAAGGAAATAGAGGGGAACTGGGAATGGTTTTTATTCTGCCCCAAATCGTCCTTGACATTTTCTGCCACTCTTTCCCCATGAAACAAAAAAGATTTGTTGGTGTGGGAGCTGAAATTTGAAGTCTGGTGGCTAAAATGATCTGAAGGTTACGTGAGGAAGGTTACGTGAGGGACCTCAAAAACTGTGACTTTGGCACCACTTTCAGTGGAAGATAAGCTGTGTGACTTGATAGAAACCCCCAGCCTAAAATCTGAGCTTTGATCAGGCTGAGCAGCCCAGAAATTTGAATTTTCAGAAGATGATGGTGTCAGTAAGGGAGGCTCTGACTTTTACTCTCCAAAAAAGGACCTCTCTTATTTTCATCTTTACTGCTAGTCAGGAAGATATATATTCCCCAAATAATGGCAGTTTCCTTGTGCTGGAGTTATAGTGGCTTTGTGATACAATAAACAGCACCCTGTCATAAGTCTGGGATAAAAAATGGCCTGACATTTCTTTAAAAGTAAAGAGAAACACCACTGCAGTGATGACCTCTGGGCAAGGGCACAGATGTTTTGCATGGTGGGGGAAACTGTGGTTCCAGGCTTATCCACGAGGATATATTGCTCACTTTTCACAAAGAGTTTTCCTGAGAAATTACAGTACATTAAAATGAGAGCCCCCGGCTCAGCCCTTTAGTGCTCATTTTTTAAGTGATACAAAGCAGAATAAACGGGGCAGGGTGGGTTGGTGACTTTTTGTTCTCCCTTCTGTTCACTCACTTTGCACTTTAAAAAAAAAAAATTCTCAAGTCCCTCATGGTCCCAACTGGATGGAATTTTGCAGAATAAAATGGAGAAGGTTTGTAATTCAGCACAAGTTTGGAGAATTGCCTGGGTGTCTGGATATTTTTCAGGACATCTGCAGGAGCTGAGTGGGGGATCTTGCCATGGCAGTTTATTTACTGGATTTCTCATATTTCCAACATGTGGAGATCAGCTGCTGGGGTTCAGTGCCACCATGCAGCCCTGAAGTGCTGTTTGGGGTGTGCTGCCCTGGCCGAGAGGTTGGAAGTGGTGTAGATGGACTTCCACCACCTCATCTCTGCTCAGGGAGGGCATCTGAACTTCATGCTGGTGGCTCCAGTGGTGCATTTGACCCTGGATGCCCAGATATTGATGCATCATCACCAAGGAACTCGCTGGGGTCACCAAAACCCATTTCCCTGGAGGTTTTCAGCTTCCCTGCTCCATTCCCCTGGGCTCTGTGCAGGTGGGCTCCTGCTCCTGTGTCAGCTGGGGCTCAGGCTCACAGAACTCCCTGAGCTCGGGGGGATTGGGAAAACTTTGCTGATTTCCCTGCTGAAAATGTTCCTGGACACTTCAAGCACGTGGAACTCAGCGTGCCAGGAATCCTCCAGTCCCCTCTGGCAGAGTGAGGATTCAGAGTGATGGATTTAAGCTGAAATAGCTGTGATAGTTCCCTTTTCAAACTGCCTAATTTAGGTATGAGGGTAATCCAAAACCTGGGCTGGTTTATCTTCATATGATGAGCTGGAAACTGTTGGTTCAACAGCGGCTCTGTGGGTGTTTGGAGATCTCCAAAACCAAGAGCTAGAGCTGAGCTCAAGAGCCCTTTTCCCAGGTTAGAGCCCACAGGTGGTGGCAGCTGGGAGAGAAATGGCCATAAACGAAGATTTTTGGTGACTTCTCCAGGTTGCCACGGCTGTTTCCCCACGTTTCTCCAAGGAACACATTCAGCTGTAGTGCTGCAAGGCCATTTTCCACTTCCAGCCCCACTCTTGGGGTGGTTCCCTGCCTTGTAGGGGCTGTGTTTGAAGAAGGAAAGTTGATTTGTACAAACACTAAGAAGCTTTTCTTCCCCAAACAGCACCTCAAGAAATGTTGTGGAGGAAGCACAAAGAATGTTGAATTCCTTTTTAATCCCAAGATCATACAGCAAAGCCAGGAAAAAACACAACTCCAGGGACTTTGCTCTGGTGTTTTATGTGTCAGACCAGGCTTTTTCAGGTGTTTCCAGCCTGGTGGCAAAGGAAGGTGACCGAAGTCCAGACTCTGCAGAACAAAATGTTCTTTGGTGAGCCCTCCCTGGGAACCTGGGGGATTTTTGCAGACTAAAGAACTCAGGAGAGCGGGGATGTCCTGGGAGAGACACCTTGATCCTGGTCCAGCACCAAGCAGGGAGTGGCCACTGCTCTCTGAGCCTGTCCCACTGCTTACCTGAACCAATTCGAGCAGTTCTATCAGTTTATCAGAACCATTTCTGACCGGCTTTGCTGTCAAACAACAGAGTTTTAGTTACCACATGGGACCAGTGAAGCTCATAACCCCAAACCCATCTGCCACAATTTAATGTGGGATGCCCTCCCTGGCAGGGTGGAAAATGATCATCCCCATTGCCTGGGGCCAGAAGATAATGGGGAAACATCTTCCCTGCTCCTTAAACACTGTCCATCGGACATGGACTGACTTCACTGACACCCTGTTTAAAGGACAAACAGTGCTAGACATCAATGTGCTTCTTCTGGAGATCTGGGGGGCTCTGTGTGGGGCTAACAGGGCTTGATTGAGTCACGTCAAATGATAATTCTTCTTTTATTTTTTCATTAAATTATTTTTATTTAATTAAAAAAAATTCCTTATTTTTTTCTTCAAATATTTTCCTCTTTAAACTTTTTTCTTTAAATGTTTATTTCTTAAAAATATTTTTTCTTCAAACATTTTTTCTTCAACTGTTTTTTCCTTAAATGTTTTTTTCTTTAAATTATTTTTAGTGTTTTTTTATTTTAATGATTTTTCTTTAAATGTATATTTCTCTATGGTTTTGGGGCTTCCTTCTTTGATTGACTAAATATGAATGAATCTCTCTGTTGGAATTTGTATCAGTGCCTGACTCATGGCATCTTCCTTGCATCCTCCTCACTCCTTATTTTTCTAATGTGCCATCACTGATTTTGTGATCCTTTTGTCCTTGTGCTGGCACCAAAATTCAGAAGATTTCTTTTAAAAATAGCATGTTAATAATAGTTAGCTTCTAGTAGGAGTCTCCACTTGGGAAGTTCAAGGGCGTTAATAAATGAAGGCCCAAGGATGAGTTGCATTTTTTTCTGTGGGGAAACTGAGGCAGGGAGACTTTGTGGGGTCATCTGGCAGGTGATGTAAATGTTGGAGCTGTTTTTATTGGCAGACACAGAGCCAATCTGTGATTTAACCTGGCATCCGTAAATCTCCAGAGATTGGGAATAACAACTCCTCCAGGCCCAGCTCCTGCTTCCCTCTCTTGCTGTTGTGAACTGGGGACCCAAAAAAGGGCAAAAAACTTCCTATTTTACAGAATTAGCACAGCCCCATGGTTTGGCATTGAAAAAATTACATTAAAAAGTTTTCATCCCTGAGTAACCTGGGACAGGAAGGGCCAGGAGGGAACTTCGATCACACTGTTAATGACAAAAGAAAACTTTTATCTTTCCCAATGAACGTTAATTTAGTGCCCTTTAAAATGTCTCAGTTCAGGTTTTCACCCCTTGACCACTGCTTGATCCATGAAATTGCAGAGCAAACCCTTTGTTTGCCATTTGGCACAAGTTTCATCTGCTTTCCCCTTCTCTTTCATCTCCCAGCCAGTTCTTCAAACTAATTAAGGGAACTTAGACTTGACCCAGCCTGTCCTTTCACTGGATTTTTCAGTCAACAGGAAAAAAAAAAAATCCCTTTATCTGAAAGCAAACAACAAGCAGCTGATAACACAGTGGAATAGGAGTTCAGAGATAATCCAAAGGGAAAGGTACTGAGTTGTGTGGAGAAGGGGATTTGGGGCCTTTCCTCAGAGCTGGGATTTTGGTGTACATTTTTCATCCACGAGATGGCAACAATCAGCCACCGACAGAGCCCTCGGAGCGCCAGTTTGGGCTTCCCCCTCATCTCGGGCACTTTCCGGGAAGGTTCAGCACGGAGTGCCCTTTGCTGCCTTGGACTCTGTGGAGAAATGTCGGAGCCGTGTCCGACGTGCCGCCTTTGGTTAAAGAGACACTGCCAGGGTGTTGTACTCTGTCACTGCCTCCCCTGGGCAGGTCTCCAGCAGAACAGATCCTCCGAAGGCGCTTTATCCCCGCTGCACACGCAGGGTGCTCGGGAAGGGCTGTTCCACGTGCTGAGGGAAAGGCCGCGCTGAGGATTGGCCTGGGGGGGGGCTCTTGGCCCAGCCTCCATTTCCCACCTGTCGAACCGGGCTGCTCAAAATCTGTTTTTGTGAGATAGCGAGAAAAGTTTGAATGTCCAGGGAAGGAAACGGGGCTGGGGAAGGGGCCAGAGCCCCAGGAGAGGCTGAGGGAGCTGGGAAAGGGGCTCAGCCTGGAGAAAAGGGGGATCGGGGGGGACCTTGTGGCTCTGCACAACTCCCTGACAGGAGGGGGCAGCC
>VXBT01022076.1:358949-388560 GCA_013400235.1 Oriolus oriolus | reverse complement strand
CAGGGTGGACAGCAGCAGGAATTTCCCCATGGAAAGGGTGGTCAGGGCTTGGAACTGCCCAGGGAGGTTTGGAGTGCCCATCCCTGGAGGTGTCCAAGGAAGGCCTGGATGTGGCACTCAGGGCTCTGGGCTGGGGACAAGGTGGGCATCGGGCACAGCTTGGACTTGATGGTCTTTGAGGGCTTTTCCTCATGATTCCTTATGATTCTGTGATTCCATAATGTTGCTGTATGAGAAAGATGACTGAGCATGTGCTGGGGATGTTTTTGTTTGCTTTGTGTTTTGGAAAGTTGTGTTAAGGGAATTTAAAGGCCCGAGTGGCTGAAAGATGCTGTGGAGTGGCAAAATATTCAAGACTTGTGTATCCCTGAGAATCCAAAGCAGTGTGAGGAGCACCTTCCCTGCAACTGCCCTGGCAGGAATTTCTCTATTGAGGCACAAACACCTTCCAAGATGTTCTACGTCAAGAGCCAAGCGGGTATTTTCAGTGTTTTCTTCAGGTGGACTTCAGCATTTTCAGTGTAGGCCTGGGACCATCATCTCTCATCCCTTGACCTACACAAGTGCAGGCTAGAAATGGGAAATTCTTCCCATTTCCACAACTATTTTGCAGCTGAGGGAACCTTGTGCCTTTCCCCTGTGTGGATTGAGCTGTGTGTTATCACTTTAAAACCAGCAGGCTCTGGGATGGGGAGGGGGGTGTGGAGCCTTCAATAATTAGACTGGAGAGAGCCCAGGGACACCACAAATGAATCTTCACTGAAAGATGGGCTGAATATTTAAACTGAATGCACACAGCTGGTGATGTTGTTCCCCACCACGAGGCCCAAAGCTGCCCACCTTGTGCAGGGAAGTCCTGGGCACTTCCAGGTGGTGTCGATATTTTAACCAATTTTGGAGACTCCTCAAAACTGAACAGGGTGCCTGGGGGAGGGAATGTGTTTTCAAACCACTTTAAATAATTTAAAAGTGCAAAACAAGTGAGCAAAGGCATCAAACCAACCCATTCAGTGCGGTGAACTCTGCAGTGTTTGGTGTGAGCACCATGGGCAGGGACACCTCCCACTATCCCAGGGTGCTCCAAACCCCGTCCAGCCTGGCCTTGGACACTTCCAGGGATCCAGGGGCAGCCACAGCTGCTCTGGGAATTCCATCCCAGGCCCTTTCCACCCTCACAGCTAAGAATTCCTTCCCAATATCCCATCTAAACCTACTCTCTTTTAGTTTGAAGCCATGCCTCCTTGTCCTGTAACTCCATCCCTTGTAAATAATATCTAGGAAAAGAAAAATAATAGCAAAAACTAAGAAACAGTTAAATCCTATGCTTCTTTCTTATGTTTGACATCCCTTTTTTTATCCTTTGTGCCTCAGATTCTCATCTTAAAACCTGCTGTGGTTTTATTTTCCCTTCCCTTCAAAGTTCTCTGGGATTTGCAGGTGAAGAGTCCGAAGTTTATCTCTGATGATCTGAATGTTCCTTTTGGGAAGGAGGAAGCCGTTGACATCTGGCCTGAATCTCCATTGCTATGTAAAGATGTTTGGATCCTGAATTAAAGCTGTCAGGTTCTTGGAATTGTGCAGTAGAATCTGTACTTCGCCGCTGGACTTTGTGAGGGGATTTTTTTGAATCCTGGGAAAGGTCTGGATTGAATATTTGGTCTTGGTCTTTAACTGGTAGAGGTTGAGGGTGGTGTTTTAAGGTTCAGCAGTTCAGGGGGTGTTTTATTTGCTCAGTAATGGAGCAGAGCAATGTTCTGGCAGAGTTTTCCTTTGAGAACCTCGGGGTGCTAAACTTGGCCGTGATTTGAGGCCTGGGATGGTGTTTTGGGGTGGGGAGCAGGGGAAAAACAGGGAATAAGGTGTCCAGAGCAACCTCAGCTATGGAAAGGAAGCTCTGGCAGTTGGGTGCAGATTTATCCCCCACCCTCTCTCAGTCTCCAGGCACAGACGGGGATTTGTTGGCGTCGCCCAGGTAGCGCCAGGAAGTGTGAGATCGTGGAACATATGGGCTGCAATATCACGGCACGGTAGCCTGTGTGAGGGAGGCAGCAGCTCAGAAAATATCCCTGTTTTTGTCAGTTTAAATACATGCTGTTGGAGGCAAAACATTTAGATTGGGGGAAAAAAAAAAGCTCTGCAGTGCGTGTCTCGAAGAGATTCCTCCCCCCTTCCCAGCTCGTGTTGTGTTTCTGTGGCTGCAGTTAAGAACAAAAAAACCCCAAGAGAAACCCAGAAAAGTTTGTTGGTCAAAAGAACAGCTCCAGTGCAAGAGAGTAAATGAAGGTTTTGGGGAAGGGAAGTCAGTGAGAGTCTTCATTGCCTGAATAAATTCCAAGGAATAAATGAAGGGTCTGGTTGTGAAGGATCATGAGCCCTCTCTGCACTGTCCATGGCACCAAAGGAGTGCATCTGAGGGCAAAAGCACTTTGCAAATACTGTAATCGATATAATATATATAATATATGAAATATATCTATTATATATGTTATATATATTAAATATATATTATATACAGTATATATGTTTCTGATTCAAAATCCAGTAATTTAGAAGCTAGAGATTTTATGACTTTAAAGATAATATAATTTTAAATTTTGTTTAAGAGGCTGGTCCTGCGATGTTGCCATCAGCGGGAAGATGCAATTCCAGCCCTATTTGTTCTCCCTGTTTTCTGCTGAACCAAGCTCCAGCTCTTGTCAGTCCTTTGGAGAATTTGGCTTCAAATGCTTTTTGCATTATTGTAACCGACAAGACTAAGACAGTGCCTAATGTTAATGCTGCTCATTGCTGCCAATTATAATCAGAGCTAGTCAAAATAAACAAATTAAACAAATAAACATGTCAAAACATCTCAGTCCTAGAGAAAATAAGCCAAGTCTGAGCCCTCTCAGCGCAGCAGCGTAACCGATGTGGTGCATGTTGTGAAATGTTCCATCAGGTTTTCCACCTTTTTTGGGGGAAAGGGAAGAAAAGTTGGGTCAGTTTAGAATTATGGCCGAGTTCTGCCCTGCTCAGAAGGCTGCAGCTGAAGCCAAATGAAACCCAAATGTTCCTTCAGCTCCTTCACCCACCCTAATGATCATCTGCTGTATGTTCTAAATGGTTTTTAGTGTTTGGGTTTGTTGGGGTTTTTTTGTTTGAGTGATTCTTTGCTGTCAGAATGCCAAGATGCTAAATCATTGTAGGGGCTGGACAAGATGCAGGTGAAAATATCCCAAATGTGGCTATGCACATCAATATAAAACATGCTGCTGCTGGGACCATCCCAAAGGGTAAATACAGTGCAATTTAAATTAAAAGCACCCCAGGTTTAAAAGAAAAATACACAAAATACACAAAACATATTTTTGCTGCTCAGAGGAACATCACAGCCTGGATTTGCTGAGAATTGGTGGTAATGGGAGGAGTGGGCATATTTTTTTTTGAGTAGTGTGCTAACCTTAAAAATCTGTCGTGAGGTTAAAGGAAAAAGCTGTCGCTTTAGACAGGTGGTTCTTGTAAAGAGGTGATCTTTTAAAGTGCACTCTTAGCATGTCAGAGTCTGGGCAGAGATAAAGCTATAACACAGGTGAGTGCTGGGACTCTTCTGGTGTCTGTCACAGGGCTTTAAAATCCCGTTCAGAACTTGCTTTTGGAGAGGGACTTGCTTTTTTTTAATATAAGACACATGCAGCAAATACTTGCTTCAAATAGACATGAACCCTGGAAATGTAAAGCACAGAAACCACGGCCTTACTTTCACAACCTTGGGATATCCCCGTGGGTGAGGGGGATCAAAGGAACAACTGGTGGGGGGACTGTGCCTGGATTTCTTGGGAAGGGGCCATTGTCTGTTGTCAGTGGCTGTGATCCTACTGAGATCAGGTATTCCATGGTCTCCAAGGGGATGGAGGTGTGAAATGGACAGAGAGGAGCATCCTTGAGGAGCCACCACAGAGCTGCTCAGCAAAGCCTTGCTCAGTCCTGGAATAAAGCTGGGAAAACAGCAGTGTCCTGCTGAAGGAAAACCCAAGCAACTCTTTGAGGTGCAGTTTGGAGAGAGTGTGAATTCCCCACAAAAACACACCGGATTCACAACTCTTCCTCCTCTCTCTCCCTTCCTTTTCTTGCCCCCACAATGTTTTTAGAGCGTGCAGGGGCTGGGGGAGCAAAGGAGCCCCGTGCCTTTGAAATGCTGTTTGCTGCAGACAGTGCAGAGAATCTCGGTTATTAACAGCCTCTCACAAGACAGTTATTTTTGGAGTGGCCTCTGAGGAGGCAACCTCTTGGAATCGAGCTCATTTATTCTGCGTTTCACTGTCCTGCCATTTCCTGCAGAGAGAGGGGAAAAGTGAAACCACATGTTTGGAGGAGCGAGCGTAGGAAACCCCACTGAAGACAAATGACTGCTCCTCTCCCCTGGCAATTAGTCAGGGCCGGGCCGGGTGCCAGCCCAGGTGTTCCCGACTGTATATAAATTTGCCAAAGAACAATGAAAATAGCAGCTGATTGTGCTGACAGATTCTTCTGGTAATTTCCTGTTGTTTGGCATCTTCAGGTTACTTTCCCACAATTATGGGTCCTGATGAAGTCCTGGGCCTTCAAATCCACTTTTTTCACTGGAAACAAAGTAATTGTGTGTGTGTGTGGACCAGCCCTCTCCTGCTTTCCAGCCCCTGCCTTTCCTCTTTGCTCCCAGATGTTTTAATTTAATTTGTTTTGCAAAATACATATTTTAATGAGTCTGAATTAAAAAAAAAAAAACCAACAAAAATCTCTTTGCACCTGCATCATATAGAATTTCTTGGCAGTCCCACTGTGGGTTTTGCCAGGATTCCTGCTTGTTCTATCACCTTAAGCCTGCCACTTGGAGGGTTTTCCTCTGGTGCCTTCCATTACCTTCTAAATCAGGGCTGGTCAAGGAACACTCGTGGATGGAGCTGAGCCTTGGGCTCGTCATGGGATGGGGAGGGAGATTTGGCAGCTGGAGATGCTGGAAAAGGGGTGTTAAAAGCGAGGGTGTCTCCAGGGTTGGCTCTGGGTCTGGGGGAGAAATGGCTCACCCCAAAGAGCCACAAGTTTTATTGTCAGGAGAGAAAGGAGGGAAGACAGACTTTACAGGGATCTTAAAGCCCTGCGCAATCCAGGCTGTCAGGAAGTTGTAAATACTCGTTTGGGTTTCTTGAACAACTTGAAGGGGGTTTTTTTTGAGCTGGAGCAGACCTGGATGGGCACCAGGGGACATCAGCCCCGGGTCTGTGGTCTTGCTCCTTCCCCGTGCATCCCAAGGAGAGGGAGAGCAGGCCACAGAGCGCTGGAGCAGTGTCTGACAGGGAGGGGAGAGTCTGTCCAGCCTCTTCTCTGAGCATTCCCTGCTAGTTCAGTTATTCCTACAAGATCAATTCGAAGGGTGACCCTGAGTTCTGAATTTTTTTATATGGAGTTTAAATGTGCATTTTGGCAAGATCTGAGTTGTGTGATTTTAAATGTCCTGCCTTGGCTAGAAGATTTTCTACCTTTTTTTTGTCCTTAAAGGGAGGAAATTTTGCTTTACTTGTGGGACAGGTGAATTGGAACTGAACTTGATTAAAAACACCCTGCTTTTTAACTCTTCCTCAGAAAATTTCTGGTTTGACTGAGTTAAAATCTCTGCCTTCCCTTGAGAAAGCCAAAATTCCCAAAAACCCCCAGCTAGAAATCTCAGTTGAATTCTCTGAGTCTGGTTCCTTTGGAGGAAGGGAAGGATAACCATTTCTGCAGGCTGAGGACCTTTTCTTTCTGCCTCTTTGCAACTCCCAGTGCCCAGGGAGGAAAGGAATTGTTGAGGAATTGTGTCCAGTATCCCAATGAGTTCCCTTCTTTGAGGCCACCCATGTAAACAGCTCACAAAGCATCCTCTCCCTCACCCTACCATCCATCCCACTGTGAAATTCCTTGGGAGAGATCTCCGCTCCTTCCAGAAGGTCCCTGGTTGTGCTGGCAGCCTTTGCAGGGACCATCACAGCTCCCTCAGTGATAATGGCTGTTACCAAGGAATGTCCCATGTGGATTCCACCGAGCAGGTTTAGGAAAAGCAGGGAAATAATGCTGTGAAACCCCCCCTCCCCTCACCCTCTGGTTTGCATCAAAAACTGTTTTCGGTGGAAATCTTCTCCCAGCCGGAGTGTTGCCTTCTGTTCAGATCCCTAAAATTAGACTGAGAATCTTCTCTCACTTCAACAAATATGTGCTGTCTGCCTGACAGGATTTATCCTTCTGGAGCAGAGATGGGCAGCTCTGAGGGGTTCTCTGAAGATGGAAAGTCCAGTCGTGGTCCTCAGGCTCCTGGGGGAACAGGGAGAACACATGGGAAGTGCAGGAGGGCTGAAGGTGCTTCTCCCACAGGCAGGATTTGCTGTCCGTGATGTGACTTCACCTTTCAGGGCCTGTTCGAGGGTTTTGGCTCTGGGGAGATGCTGGTTTTCAGCCCACTCAGCTCGATTCAAAGCCTGCTGAAGGCAATTAGAACCTTGGTACTAATTATTGTATTATCATGGGATGGTTTCAGTTGGAAGGGACCCTAAAGACCACTGGGTGGGATTTAAAGTCGCTTCCAAGCCCAAACCATCTCTTGATTCTGTGATTTCTGTTCCAAATCTCCGGCTGATGAATTCTCCCTCCCCCTTTCCTCCCTGTTTCCTTGGAGCCCCTGTTTCCCAGGACAAGGACACTCCCCCCTGGTGCTGGTCCAGTTCTTAATGGCCACCAGTGCCTGGGTGTATTTATGGTTTCCCAAATACTTTAAACACTGTTGGGTTCTGCCTGAGCTGGTGCAGAGAACTGGGACGAGGATCTCTCAGGATCTTCTCCTGCTTCTTTTACAAGCTTCATGCATGACTTTGGACAGCCCTGTGCCTCCATTTCATGGAATCATGGAATTAGAAAGGTTGGAAAAGACCTTTAAGACCATCAAGTCCAATTCTGAGCCCAGCACCACCATGGTCACCACTAAAACACATCCTCCAGTGCCACTTCCAGGGTTGGTGGCTCTACCACTGCCCCAGGGCAGCCCATTCCAATGTTTTAGAACAATTTTCATGACAAAAAAATTTCTTAGTATCTAATCTAAACCTTCCCTGGCCTAACCTGAGTCCATTTCCTCTGTCTCGGACAGAGACAGGACCTCTGTCCCAAACACTGCTTCACAGTGTCCAGAACAAAGAGATTGGTGCCAGAGCTGAGCATTGTTTTATGCCAATTAAATGAGAACAGAGATGTTTAAGACCTGATTTAGGTCTGTCTTGTGACTTAATTCTGTGCCTGTTGGCTTTAAGCTGGCAAAACGGTGCACAATAGGTCATAAATTCACCCCTGAAGCACCAAACCTGAGAATTTCATGTGAAAAGCAACCCCTGGAGCAGGTGGTTGGCAGAAGTGGGGACTGGAGCAGCCGCAGGGCCCTGGGTGAGCCCATGCTGGAAGTGTCGTTTCACCTCCCAAAGATCCCCCCAGCCAAGCCCTGCAGCAGCTGAAGAGGTGACACGGCCTTTACAAGGATTTTACTTGCACCAACTGGGATTTTTATTCTGGTTTTAATTCAGTGAAAAAACGCTGCTTTCAGGACGTCCCCGCACAGCCCAAGGAATTTGATCAGCCAGTGCCCCATAAAATGGAGGCAACTGGAATCTAAACCCTGGTGGCTGCAGTAAAAATTAGTGTTGGGAGCTTGGTCTTGTTAGATAACAACATTGCTTGGAGATGGGGTGCAGGAGCTGAGCGGGGCCCTTTGTTCAGATAAACTCCCTGGTTCCTGAGAAGTTTTCGGGATTTAAATCAAACTAAGCCTTGTAATACTGAAAAACATCCAGGCCTCCCCAACAACAGCAGGCTGGGGAGTGAAAGTGTTCTCTTCAGAAAATTATCTTAAAGGAGATTTTGTATTAAAAAAATAAACCAAATTTTTTTATTAGACTGTCTATAAAGCACAGCATCCTAGCATACAGTCCACCTGTGTTTCTAGAAAAAGCAGGGAAAATTAATGTACTTTTTATTAGCTACTTAGGATAATACCTTATAATACACTGTAATTCCTGATTATGGTGGAATCCTGGAATGGTTTGGGTTGGAAGGACCTTAAAGCCCATCCAGTCCCACCCCTGCCATGGGCAGGGACACCTTCTGCTATTCCAGGTTGCTCCAAGCCCATCCAAGCCCTGGCCTTGGACACTTGGAAAAAAATATTTTTCTTGCTGTTGTAAGAATTGCACTGAATTTTGGGAGTGGGAAGAGTGGGGATGGAGAACTCGCTGGGAAGTTATGTTCCTGTATTTGGGATAAGCCTATTAATGTCTTTCAGCCTTAGTCAGTCAGACTGTTTAGGAAACAAATGAAACATGTTTAAAAATGTTGAAAACAATCATTTCCCCCCCCTCAGACCAGTAGGAATGTCCATCCAAGATCCGCTTCTTTCAGCTGTAGAATTTGGTACATAATTTTCTCTGGTGTCTTGGAAAAAAACCCCCCAAAAATTCATGTCCTGTGAATAAGATGTTTTCAAGGTGTGGTTGCAACTTCTGATTGTTTTGAAACGACTTTCCTGAAGAGATCCATGTCAAATCTATTACATAATATGTCTGTAAATTATCATAGGAATCCTTCTTGAGCTGTCCCTGTAAGAAAGATCAGGCTCTTCCCTCCCTGTTTGTGCGTTAACGTTCTTCCAGTAACTTTCAACCTCGGGCTTGTGACCTCTGAACACAAACTCAAAAATTAATGATTTTCTCCTCTTTTTTCAAGCCAGTGCCTGTGTTTCTTCAAGTCACTTATCATGTGTCACATGACAAATGAGCTTCTGGAGCACTGAAACTTCTAAGAATATTATTTTTCTTCTTTTTTTACTCTACTGTGTCTGAAAAACAACTCAGTGCCTCTTAGTCTTGGACAGAAAGCTGAGGTAGAGAAAATCCTTCAGGCTGCAGCGAATGCCTTTAACTGTACAGTGGCTTTTAGGTGTCATTTCACCTCTTGATGCACCTTTTTAGCTGCTGATTCTAAAGGTGAATATTTTACTGATTAATTAAGGTTGGAAAAGACCTCCAACTTCATCCAATCAGTCTTTGACCAAATCCCACCATGCCCAGTAAATCACTTTGGGATGTTGCCATGTCCAGGCATTCCTTGGACGCCTCCAGGGACAGGGACTCCACACCTCCATGGGCAGCCCCTTCCAGTGTTTAACAACCCTTTTCCATGAAGAAATTCCTCCTGATGTCCAACCTGAACCTCTCCTGGCTCAGTCTGAGGTTATTTCTCCTCGTACTATCATTAGTTGGCTGTAAACCTGAATGGAAAAAGAAAATGCTCGTACAGCCAGCACTGATTTCCATGGGCAGGGCAGCTGGTGGCAGTGGCACATCCCAGGAGGAAGGGCTCAGCAGGGGCATGAGATGTCAGGCAAGGAGCAGTTGGAGTCTTTGGTGTTTGTCTCGGTGTTGGTGTGCGCTGACAGAAGCAGCTCCTGCAGGACACCGGAGTGGGGTGTCCCGGTTGGATCTGCGTGGTGCAGGGTGTCCATCCAGCTCTACAAGAGTTCGTGGAATCATGGAATGGTTTGGGTTGGGAGGGACCTTAAAACTCAGCCAGTTCCAACCCCAGCACCTGCCCCAACCTCCCAGGTTGCTCCAAGCCCCGTTCAACCTGGCCTTGGGCACTCCCAGGGATCCAGGGGCAGCCACAGCTGCTCTGGGAATTCCATCCCAGCTCCTCCCCACCCTCACAGGGAGGAATTTCTCCCCGTAAGTTCAGCAGTGCCTTACTGTAATTCAGGAAAGCTCAAACCACATGGGCATTGGAGAACTTCTGAACCTTGTCCTGGGTGTGGACACTGGACCTCTCCTGCTGGGTAAAGGATTTTGGATTTTCCCTGCCCTTCCCCTTGGCTGGAATGCCCCAACCTGTTCCATGTTTGTGCAGTTTTGCTGTGGCTTCACCCCAGGGCTGAACTTCAGCCGAGCGCTGAGGTTCCCTCTGAAACACTTCGTGACTCCATTAGGGATAAAAAAACAAGATTGATGTTATATTAATGGAAAATCTGGGAGCTAAGTTTTATTTCCGAAGTGAAAAATCTGACTGTAGGTGAATGTGTTCCAGGGCTGTCCAGTTTGACTTATCTGAAAGGGAATCACTTATCAGCAAGGCAGGTGTTTTTCACTGGATTTCACTCTGGGTCCCTGAAAATCATTACTCATGACTGGAAATCTTGTTCCTGTGTTTTAAATTTTCCTTTTCCCCTCTTTTTCTCTTTTTTTCCTCCCCTCCCTCTCAATTTCTGAAGCTGAGCAGCCAAATGTTGGGAATTACTGGTCTCTCAGAGACACGGAAGATTCTCAAATGGTTTTCATGTTTTTTGGAACAGTTTACATTTGGCTGATCTCTTTTAGTAGGAATTCTTGGATTCCCCCCGCCTTTTTCTCTTTGCAGTTATGAAAACCAGGTTTGCTGCCTTGGGGGAAGGGAGAGGAGCTGAGGAAAGCAAGGCTGGGAAGCAGAAGATGAATTTTTTCTGACTTTATCTTTATTTCATTCTCCCGAGTTAAAATCTACACTGCTTCTCCGTGGCCAGCTGGTTTTAATCATTCCAAGAGAACACTATTTATTAAGTGTCTGTTTCAGGCAGTGTCAAATCCTTCAGCTCCTGCTCTATTCTCCATTGTAAGCAGGAACATCAGTAGCCCAGGTGGGCTTTGAATAGCTTTGGAAAGTGGGGAGGTGAGAATCTATTTATTACTTACTGTAGATCTCAGTAGACAGAAACTCCAATTAAGGCAGGAAGCTGACACACTTTGCCAACTCCTTCCAAGCAGAGGATGCAAAATGAGGGAATAAAAAAATTAAATAAAATACCCCAAACTTATCTGCGTTCTGTCCCACAGCCTGGAACTGTAATTCCTCTGTGCTTTGCTTTTTTCTTGCCTCCTTTTGTGCACAATGAATGCAGAAAGCAGTGGGGGAGTTGGTTTTGTTGGGCTTCCAGAGCACAGGTGATGCTCAGCGGTGGAAAAGTCCACGAGCCAGTGGATAACCTTCAAATTCTTTTACTACAGGACTTGATCCCCTTTATCCCTGTGCCTGAAGTAAATTAATTTACACTTCTGAAATTGATAATTGACATCGTTCTAACTCCACTGTAACTTATGATCACGATCAGATTTACAGTATCTCATTTTCAGAGCATCAAATAATGTTCCTATTTAGCCAATATCTGCATTCAAATCCACAGAAGAAGTCTAAGATATCAAAAGGCAGATTATTTATTGTAGCAACAAATGTGTGGATTGTAGATACACTGAAGAGAAGGAGGAAAGTAAAAAAAATAAATAAAACTTTGCTGATTTTTACTTGTGTCTGCTGACATCTAATCCAGAGATCACAGAATCTGCAGCAGCTCTGGTAATTCCTGATTTCCTTCTCACGAATCCCAGTTCAGCCACAGGAGTATCAGCCCAAGGTAGTTCCTGTAATCTCATTTAAAACAATTTGATTGGTAGAAATAAAGTTTTTTAAAATAAATTAATTTTTTGTGTAATGCAGGTATAACTGAAATTTCCACGTTTGACATATCTGCTTTCATGCTATGGCTGGTTAAACCTATAAGATATTTTCATGCTCATTTTTATTGCATCTTAGATTTTTCTATAGCATTTCACCCTCTGTTAAACTGCTTTGAAAACAAAGCAGAATAAAACAGGGAAGAAAAAAAAAAAGAAAGAGAAAAAAGCCCACCCATCATCAAAATTTCCAACTCTGGATGTTTTCCAGTAAACTATTCCTGAATGAAAACAGCGTTCTGTCTTCAGTGCGGTGCTGGCTCTAATGGAGATAAATCAGAGCATTCAGTTACTGCACAGAAATCTTTAAAGGAGAGGGAAAAACCCCAAAGAAAAGAATGATCCTGATCATTAGCATTTATTTAGCAGCTCAGGAGGAATTTGTGTCTGTTGAAGCACAAAGTGCAGCTGCTGGTGCTCGAGGAGGAAAAACTCTCCATGTACTTTTTAATTCTCTTTTTTCTGGAAAACTCGCAGGGCTGTAAATTATTTGCATTAAGCCCTAACCCTGCATTCTGGTGCAATACAAAATAGTTTTTATTTCTTCTCCCTACCTCCTTCCAGCTTCAATCAAAAATAAATTCAAGATGCTGCATTAGGAGGTTTTTGAAGCCTTTTCCCACACCTACACTTGGGCAGTTCCTTTCTGCACCTGTTGTTCAAACATTATTTCAAGGATAAGTCCTTGGCTCGGGATTTGAAGCTTTCCCAAGCTTTGAAATGCTCCAAATTCAGCTACAATTTTTTCTGCCACTGGCGTCAATCTGTGAAATAAATACATAAAAATATTGAAAGCTGCAGAAAGAGTGGCATGAAAATAAAAGAATCAGGGAATCATGGAATGGTTTGGGTTGGAAGTGACCTTAAAATCATCCGGTTCCAACCCCAACACCTCCCACTGTCCCAGGGTGCTCCAACCTGGCCTTGGGCACTTCCAGGGATCCAGGGGCAGCCACAGCTCCTCTGGGAATTCCATCCCAGCCCCTCCCCTGGGATGGAACCCTCACAGGGGGGAATTTTCCATCTATCTGACCAAAATTTCCCCTCTTTCAAACAAATTCACAGAAAGAGTTGCAGGGCCTGAGTAAAACAGATGCTGATTTTTTTGGGAGGCATTTAAATAACTTTTGATACTTCAATTTGGTATTGATAATATTGGGAATTATTATCTTTTAAAGCACATTGGAGACAATTTTAATCAGTTTATGGGGTGACTGCACTGAAGTCATTGGGGCTGCAGCCACTGGGTGTAGGCTGGGAGTGACTTGGCTCTGCAGAGTCAGGTGTAACCTGATTTTGGGGCACTTAGAGGACTCCTGGCTCCCAGAAACTTCTGTAGGAGTTGAAAATGAGCCCAGCGGTTTCACTGGGAATTCTCTCTGTGACAGATCCCCAGCTGGATCTGTCTGAGCATCATTTGAGGGCCAAACATTTTAATGCAACCCATTTTGGGGGTGTTTTGTTAAGGGGGGGGGACCTGGTGTGGTCCAGCACCACAACAACACAGGAATTACTGAAACCCACCAGCACATGGACAGGACTTCACTGCTCACACACATCTCCTCCGCTTGACATTTCTGCAACCTTGTGTCATTCTGCAGCATATCCTCTTCAGATTAACAGCAATTCATCATTAATCCATTTGAATAATACTTTATTTTTTTTCCAACGGAAAGAGACAGAAAACATCTGCATATTGAGTAATATTAGCTGCAGTTTGTGTCTCAAGTGAGCCTAACTGACAACCCTCATTTGTTATGACTGTGGAGGCTTAATTGGGTTGACGTAGGATTTGGACTTTATGAAAGGAGAAGCAGTTTGAAAATGTTTTTCCCCCTCAAAAAACCCCACAACAAAACACTTTTAGAGAGGGAAAGAGCAGGGAGAGGAGCAGGGGAGGAGAGAAAAAAAGCCTGAATATGTAAAATAACAATGCTGAGATATCCTGGTAAGGCCCAAGCATTCAGGAGGTGTTTTAATAACGATGCTTAAATGAGAGATTAGTTATTAAGCCATATGGTTTGGATTACAGCTCTCATCTTTTGTTTCCTGCTTATGCTGTCAGGCATTAATGTGATTGTTTTGATTCTTTAATGCCTTAATGCATCATTCCTCCCCGTGCATTAGGATAATAACTTTGGTCCTCCAAAGGGCAGCGCTGCCATTCATTACTCTTCTGGTTTTTGGCTGACCAGGGACATGGAAATGACTTGGAAAATATTCCATGTTCCAACATTTCTGGAGCCAGCACGGGGAGATCACCCAGGAAACCTGAAGGTCGCCAAGAGCTGCTGTTGTCACTGTGCTGGTGACACTCCTGTCATGCCCAGGCTGGCCTCCCCCAGGCCGGGTAAGGGCCTCCTGCTCCAAGGGAGTGGAATCTGGGCTCAGCTCTGCACCGGGCTCCAGGTGGTTCTTCGTGGAATTTCAGGAAAAGAATGTGTTCCATTGGAATTTCTTACTGTTTGGGCACAGTTCTTACTGTTTGTGTGTGTGCAGAGCGTGGTTTTATATCAAAACACATCTTCTATTCATTAATAGAAGTCACTTTTTGGGTGAATCACAGCAGTAACCACCCACCAGCAAAGCCTGGTTCTGATCTGCTGTTGTTCAGAAGCTCTGGAGCCAAAGTGCTCCACAAAGCTGGATTTTACAGAGCATTTACAAAGCTCTGCTTCCCAGCCCTTTCCCCAGGTGAGAGCTGGGATTTCCAGTAAAATGGTCATCTCTGAGGCTGGGAATTGTCCATATTCCACCCTTCACAGCGCAAGACTTTCAGTGCATCCAAGCAGAAGCAATTGTGGAGCTGTGATTTCATAAGGAAGAGTTTATGTTTTACATTCTAATAAATCAGGGCAGTAGTGAAACAGGCAGCTTTATTTTGCAGGGCCTGCTGTGAAGGCTTGACCTTAAAATGGTAAAGTTTTGATAAATTATAAGAGTTTTGATTAAATGATTAATTTTGAGTGCCTGTGTGTGTGGACAGGGCAAACAGGCAAAACAGACACATACAAAATACTAAATCATAAACTGTCCTTAGCAACTGGGATTAGAAAAAAATCAACACATTTTCTTCAGGGCCATTTGGACGTATATTTCTAATGGGGTCATTCCCATTTTTCCTTCTGAAACCCCCCCTGCAGTCTCCCACAGTGCTAAAGCTCCACCAGCCAAGGCTCTGGGGCGGCAGTGAGGCAGCAACTCACAGGTGAAATGTGTAAATCACTCAGAATCCAGGGGGATGGAAAGTGGTGCATCAGCGTGAGATTATTGTCATTCTCTGGTCACCCCAGTTTATCCAGCAGGACGGGCAGAGGCAGCACGGTGGAAGGAGGATGAAGGGTGTGACGGGCTGCTCACAGCGCTCAGATGCCCGCTGAGCGCCGCGAGCTGCTCTGTATTCCACATGTCACTGCAACACTGCTGTGACGGGCTGCACTGGAGGAAGTGTCAGTATGAAAGACAAGTCAATGATTTAAGTGCAGGAAATACCCGGTAGGCTTGTCCACAGGCTGGAATTCAAACACACAACAGTTCCCAGGCTGGGAAGGGCCAGGATTGGCATTTTAGGGAGGTGGAGGTGGGAGAGGTGTTTTACCAGAGTAGTTATCCAGAGGCTGTTGGGTTTGGGTGTTTTGGGGCAGAGGGTGTTGAGGATTTTTGCTTTTTTCTCTTCACAGGGTGTTTCTGGTGTGTCTGTGAGCAAACTGGGTGTGTTGTGTGCAGGAATGCAACAGACTCGGAGACACCTTGAGGAACTGAAGCCTAAGAATTCAGCGTGGGGAACAGAAGATGAGCCTGGGGCAGAAAATGCAACGTCTTGTTGGGCCCAGCAATTGTATGTGCTCAGCTCAAAGGGAAAAAGTGGATTCCTGTATTTTGTTGTATCAGAGTTGATATTTCCTGTTGCTTGGTAGAACAATATCCTTTCACACAGAGCACAGAGGTGAAAATGCTTTTAGGATGGAAAGTGCAGAACTCATTGAGGACAATCTACGTTGCCTCCTTCCCCTTGAGCCTGACTTAGACCCCAGCAGTCCTTTCCCAGGGACTGTTTGTGCCGATCCTTGGAGAAGTTGTGCAAAATCTGTGGTGTATGAGGGGGATGAAATCACCATAACTGAAAAAATATCTCTTTTTTTCATAATGGAAACAATTCAGCAAATCCTGATGTGATACAGAAGTGTTTTCTCCACAGCAAAGGAAGGCAGATGGGAAGGTCTCTCTCAGACAGGGTTATCTGAACTCTCTTTGGGCTGCTCAGGATTACTGGAGGGGAAGCTGGGATTTGGGAGAGGAGAGGGTTAAGGCAGCCCCAGAAGCACAAGCTGAAGGATGGTTTTCCAGTTGGGAATAAGGGCTTGCTCCCTCCCCAGCCCCTTTCCCACAGCTCCTCAGCTCTGCAGAGCGCGTCATTCCCCAAAGCTCCGCATCCTTCCCACCCCCAAAATCAAACCATGCACGGCGTGGGCAGCACGGCGGGGATTAGAGGCTCCTTCCCCGAAAATCCAGACCTGGCTGTCTAAAGGAACACCTCCACCCGTGGGATGTGGGATGTGGGATGTGGGATGTGGGATGTGGGATGTGGGATGTGGGATGTGGGATGAGTCTGGGGTGGTTTGCTCCACACTGAGCATTGAGTCATCTCCCACACTGCCCGTGCCTGGCTGAGCCCCCGGAGAGGAGCGCTCAGGCTCTGGTGGCTGCTGAATTAAACAATGAGAAATATATGCCAGCTCTTTCCATTTGCTTATTAATAGGTTCTGTGTCTCGAGCTCCAAGGGGATTGTCCTTGCGTTGGAATTGCTGGCGGGGAAGCATTCAAGCATTCAGTGCCCGTAAATGGAGAAAAATGGGGAAGGAGAGGAGAGGGTTTCAGGGAAGGTTGAAGTGTGGCTTCAGAAATGTGAGACTTTGCAGAAATAGGGATGCTCTGGTTTCCAGGAACTTGGTTTAAATGCTCAGGGTCTTTGTAAATCAAGCACTATCAGTAAATCCTGTTATTTCCTGACACCACGAGCAATTCCTTGGGCTGGAGCATCTGTGCACTCGTGGGACACTCTGCTGTGAAATTCCTTCTTTAGATGAGCAGGTTCAGTGTGATATTGTAGGAAGACAGGACTAAATATTTTATCTTCTTCCCAAATTTCCAGTGCCTTGTCAATGTGGATAATATTTGTGAATGCAGGCAGGAATTTTGAGCTCCTCATTCACTTTAAATCCTTGGTTGCCAGTAAATCCTTTAGAGTTTGAAAATCTCAGCTTTGTGGTGGTTGTTTCCCCAGAAATTCCTGGTGGTTTAACAAATAATTATATGTTCCTGTTAAGATCACTGCAGTTCCGGTGTTTAAAAGGCTGATTTCAGTCCATCCTTAAGCTTTTCTAATGGAATGGTAGGATAATTTGAGTGGAAGGGATGTGTGAAGGTCATTGCTCCAGTGCCTCACTCCAGGCTGGGCCACTTTTGAGTTGGATCATGTTGTTCACAGCCAATAAACAGATTTAGACCAAAGGAAAAATCAGGCACAAACCTTGAATGGGTGGAAATCTGAAAGTGCTTATGTGTTCCTTTTTCAGCAGAGATATTGAAGATTAAATTCCATTGTCTCTCACTGTTTGGGGCACTTTTTGCCCCAGTTTTTCAATGACACTGTTAACTCGACCATTTTGGAACCCAAAAGTTCATTTTCTTAGGAAAATGGAACACAGGCTCCCAGCCTACACCGACTTTAACTCCACATTAATGAGGTGATTTCCTTCAGTTAAATTGTTGAAATTCCTCACATCAGCATGGCCACAATCTCTGGATGATGGTTCTAAATTAGCAGATAAATAGATAAACTCTGAGCTGATGAGTTTTAGGTGCCAAGCAGTGGTTCCAGATCTTGAATGAAGAGTGGTAAGGGGTGAAGGTGATCCCTTGGGTTTTAACTCTTATAGTTTTTCAAATCCTGCATTCCCGGTGTGTGACTCTGAGCTGCCTCGCAGCCTGGCAGCTGCTGCTCTCTCATGCTCACACAGACATAACAAAGCCTCTCCAGGCCTGCTCTCCAAGGACACCCAGCCCGTCCCAGGCCCAAAATGTGTAACCCAGCACCTTGAGAAGGGGGGCGAGCTGAGGGGCAGTTCCATCATTAGCTAAAGTTTAATTGGCCAATTTATGCTGATTTGCAAATGGACCAAACCTGTAACAGTGTGAAGAACTCGGGACTCGGGGTCCATCTCGGGTGCAGCCTTTGGCCTGCCCAGGGTGTGCCTCTGAAGGCCTTTCCAATAAATATCCACCTTTATTCCCTCACTCCTGGCTGGTCTCTGTTCCCAGGTTGGCCTTTTAGGCATCAAAGGGATGCAGGACTGGCTTTATAGTTTTCCAACATGTTCTTGCACAATTTTCTCATGGCAAAATGCGTGCAGGAAACCCTGGGCAGGTGTATCAGTAATTTCATTTTATCCTGGTGTTGTACAAATGACTCAGGGATTTCTGCATGCACAGGATTTATGTGAATATGTGAGGTTTTTATGGATGGAGGGTTTGATTTGCACTGGAAACCCAAACATTTGGGTTTAGTGATTCTTGTGGGTCCCTCCCAGCTGAGCAGATTCTGTGATTTTGCATCCAGGTGATCGTTCACATTTCCTTTAATTTGCTCATGTTACCCATGAGCTCAGTGACCACAAACTGGGCAAACCCAGCATCCTATGCCTGATATTCCATCGGAAGACCAGTGACACCTCCCAGCCCAGGCAGCTCAACGAGTTAATTAAGGAAGAATTGTCTATGATTTCATCTCACCTTATATTTCCACCCCCACCCGTGTGCAGCGGAGCTGCCTCTTGCCCCCCGTGCCAGGATGATTAATGGGGGGAGCACAACGAGGTCAATTAGCTGGGTCAGTTTGGAGCTGAGAGGTGCAGAGTGTTTCTTTATTGAACACTGCATTCACACTCCAGCCCCTGACCTGGGCTCCAGTGATTTATTACAGGGGCAGTGTTTTGATCACTTACCTTCAGTACCTTACCTTGGCTCCAGAAATCAGCTTTTCACTGTCAATTAGAGGCTGGGAAAAGAGATCCATTCAAAATCCGAAATGCGAGCCCCGAGAAAAGGGATGGGGAGCCTGAGGATGCTTTTCAAACCTGTCTTTGTAAGTAACAAAGAAATTAGATTGGGTTCTCTCTATCTCAGAGAGAAAAAAAAATCATCCAAAGCTGAAATTTTACAGCATTTTTCCCCACTGAGCTGAAACAGAGGAACCAAATCTGTCGTAACAAGTTTGGAAGAGCTGCCAGGGAAAAAGCCCTGCACTTAACATTTATATGGATTTGTGGTGGAAGTCACAGGAGAGCAACCTCCTGCTATTTTTGAAGGGTTAAAAAGCTCTTGTATGTGGAGAGAAGGTGTTTATTAATGAATTTGAGCAGTTATGAGGCATCTTTCACCAGAGGATGCTGAACTGAAGCTTTTGATCACGGAGCTGGGGAAACAAATCACTGCTGGTCCTCCTTGGAGTGGTCAGACTGCAATATACAGGGGTAGGTTGGGAGAAAAGAGGGACTGAGGCACCAGGCAAAGTGAGGTTTTGTTTGGGGTTTTTTGGGGGTGTTAATTTGTTTTGGGGCTTTTTTGCAGTTGTAGGGTTGCTTTTTTTGTTGGTGGGATTTTTTTGTTTGTTTTGTTTTGTTTTGTTTTTTGGGTTTGTTTTTTTTTGTTCGTTGGTTTTGTTGGGGTTTTTTTTTGTAGCCCAAATTTTTATTTCCTTATTACCTCAATCAGCATCTCAACCCTTTGCCTCACATCTCATCCCTTGGTTTATGAAGCATTTGCTTTTTCTTGTTGCGAGGTACCTGTACAGTGTGGGCAGAGCCTCTCCTGTGTCCCAGAACAAAATAAACCCAATAACACTAAAAACACAGATTAAAGATGCCATTCATGTGAACTTCCTCAAAGATTTCTCAAGTACAGAAAAAACCATTCAGATTCATCTGAGATGTAACACAGGAGTAAAATTCTCTCAGCTCTGGACAAGTAATTTTATATTTCAAGACACAATACTGTGATTCCCCCTGCATCTCCGTGGCATTTAATGGTGAATTATTTCCTCTTCTGGACTTCTCTTAAGCTTTTACTGCTGTTGCAGGATTTAAAAGGCGAGCATATATGAAAAGAAAACGTATTTAAAACTTCACCTGTCCTTGTAGATTTTGAAGTCATTTCCATGGCATCCTGTTCTGTTCCAATAGACTGCTGTTGACTCAGTGCCTATTAATTTTTATACGACTCTCTCCATCAGGCTTTGTAAGGGAGAGACAGATATTTAGTCCCTGGTCTGGTAAATTTTAATGACAATTTTGCATGCTTGACTTAATTCCTATTTTTCGTGTCCCGGTCGTGCCTCTCTCTCACCCTGTTCTTTTAAGGCTTCATTCTTGTCTTTGGAGGCTGATCCAAGAACACACTTCAACGTCTTCTCCCTCAGACTTAACAGAGAGGATTTTTGCAAGGTGAGTCGGTCCCCAAATCTCCCTGGATTCCAGAGGGAGCTGAATCCCAACTGCCCCTCTTGCCTTCCACACCAGGACTGTGACACAGGGACTGGAAGAGCTGTAAAACAGGATGAGAAAACGTCTTAGCACTGCTTGAAGCCTTTTGGATCTTGTATTAAATCCCACATGCTGAAACAGTGGAAAAGGAGAAAATTTACCACTACTTTCTGAACAAATAAAAATATAATGAAACAATGAAGGTGTTTTTTCCCCTGCTCAGTGTAAACAGGCCTGCCTGGGGAGAATGAGGAAAGAAGGAAGGTTCTTAAGCCAGAACTGGTCTTCCCAACATAGCAGCCAGGAAATATGACCGCAGATTTCTGGTTCTCGATAAGCACTTCCATACCAGTTAAATGCATCCCATCACTGCCTTTTGGCGCTGGGAGTCAGCTCCTCCCCTGGAGTGTGGCTGGTGGGTTGTGTATCAACAGCAGGATTGATACAGACTGTGGAGAAGCAGAGTCTGGTCACAAACTGATCCAAAATTCAATGAATTGGCCTCATCTGTTAAACTCTTCCTGCCTCAGAGGTGACCTGAAACAGTACAAAACTTATAAATATTTTCTAGAGCCCCAAGTGCCTCTGGCTGTACCAGTGTCCAGGCAGGTTTGTCCTTCCATTGGTAGCTGGAAAACCTGAGACAGCTCAACCCATCCAGGCCATGGGCTCCTGGCTGGGAGCTGGGAATCTCGAATTCCAGGGCTGGTTCCATACCCAATTCCCTCGTGACTCTGGGAAGCTGCTTTCCCCTCTCTGTATTTCATTCACCTCTCTTGCTCTTTGTTCGTTCCCAGAATCCCAGAATGATTTGGGAAGGGACCTCAAAGTCCAGCTCATTCCAAGCCCTGGGATGTTGCCTGAGCAGAGCCGCAGAGCCTGGCTGCAGCGGGAGAACTGATTCCTAGCAGGATATTAGGAATGGAGTAGGAGTAAAGCCCGAGCTGTTTCCATCCCTTTGGAGTTATTTACTGCCTGCGTCGTAAAACACAGTCCTGGGCTTCCAGATAATCTCGTATAATTGCTCTGCTAATAAAACTACTGGTTTTCCTTTCCAAAGAGCAGCTTGCAAGCCAAAATCCCAAATTATTAATCTATTTGTCCCCATTGTGGGCAAGATTAACTTGATAGAATGCTCCCCAAGCCCCTGGGTGCCCTCAGGACATGACCCTACCTTGTTTTCTCCTGTGAATATTTACTTGGGAATGGTGCTGCAATTACAGCTTCTCATATTGGGAATGAAAGCTGCTGGAAATCAACAAAAAAACCCCAAATAGTAAATAATGTCATAATGAATTTTCCATTTCGTGACATTCCTACAGAATTTCATTGAGGATTGGATCCAAACCATTGGATTCCCCAGAACACCCTGCAAGCCCCATCCTTGAAATAACCCACGGAAATGATCTGATTTAAATCCTGGAGTGTTTCGAGGTGTATTTATAGAGGTCCCTTTTGGCTTTCTCCCCAGTAATCACTATAAAACTTTCCCTGAAGGGAACATGAATATATGTAAACCTTGGTGGGAGCAGGAAAATAAAAATAGAGCCATGAACCAAATTTGCAGCAAATATCAACTCTTTTAACTCTCTTCAAGATGAATAAAGCAGCTGAGGAGCTGCTTCTGAGTTCAGGGAGAAAAGGCTTCTCTCCTTTTCTGAGCTGCTTTTGCAGAGCTGCAAATGAATTGGGGGTTTATCCCTTGTTTTCTGAGTAGTCCCAATAAATTCATGTCCTTTCTTTGTGTGGGCACAGAGCCGGGTTGTGGTGGCTCCCAGCGATGCGTGAACATTGACTGTGCCTTGCTGTAACACGGAACCCCTAACTGGGATGGCCGGGAAGCCCTAACTGGGGTGATGGTCGGGCCAGGCGGGGGGCAGGGGACATCCGAGCCCGGAACCGATGCCACGCACCCTGCGCTGCACGGGGCTCGTCACGCCCGCGCTGGCTCCCCTCACCCAGGGCTGCTCCCCTTCTCAGCAGTGTCAGTTTGGGGCTGGGGAGGGGAGATTTTCCATTCTGGGGACACCGTTCCGGCTCCTGGTATTGACCGGCCTTCCCAATAGAAGCAGGGCAGGTTCCGTGGGATGAGTGGGATCAGATGGAATTCCACACCTGCTCTCGCTCCCTCTCAAGGCTTTTGCTGTGCTTTTATTCACTCCCTTCTCCCCATATTAACCTGCTTCTGTTTTTCAGCAAAAATTTTAGATTTCAAGGCTTCCTTCAGCCTTAAAATAATTCCACAAGCAAACACAGACTGCTAATGCTAACACAGAAGAAGGTTTTCTTTCTTTCATTATGACGTTGATAATGATGATGATGATTATTATTATTATTTGGAAGAAGGTGGTGAAAAAGGGAGAATTTGTCATTACTGTATAATTTAAAATTGCACAGCTACAGCCCACAAAACAGAGCATGTAATTACACACTTACTAGAGGTAACAGCAGTGCTGATAATTATTCTTTACACAGGAGAATCTCGCTGATATCCCAGAGTCGGAAAGTGGGAACTACAATATCTTTAATACCATCCTTGGAGACCCTCATAAGCAGAGGAGAAGTATGAGGAGGCACACAGGGTCCAGAGCAATATCTTCATCGTACTGGAATGTCAGGGGCTTTGCTACAGCACAAATCAATAGATCCAAGTACATTTTTTTTAAATTTTTTTTTTTCTTTTTTTTTAAGGTACAATTTTTTTTTATGACCCAACCTCAAGAAAGTGCAGTGAAGGCAGAAGAGCAGCCCTGGGATGAAACAGTTTGAGTGGGAGCCATGGTGGTTTACAAGAAGAGTGAGCTGAGATTTATTTATTTATTTATTTATTTATTTATTTATTAAGTCATGTTGTACTGCAGGAATTTTTAACCATTTCGGGGCTGTAACCTTAATATTTCTCAGGCATTAAAACCCCAATTATTTCTCAACCAGTTTTTTAAACTATTATTTTATATTCTTCTCTCTCACTGTTCTCTCTCAGCCTTTTTTTAGCATTTTTTTTCCCTTTGATTTAAATAATTCAGATTTCACCTTACCTTTGGCATTTCTCTTGGTGCTTCCCAGTCTGAGCTAGAAAACAACCTGCTGGAGAATCTTTCCCATCCCTAATATTTTTTTTAGTAATTCACTGAAATCAGAGTGTGGCTTATGGGCTAAATATCCTCCCCTTTATTTCTGCTGAGTGGAATTTTATTTTATAAGCAATCCATTTGATTTTTAAGGAGTGAAATTCTATTTACCAAACTTTCCCATGTTTTCCCAGTTTGCTTTTCCCCAGTTGGTGCAAAGTGATGGGAATTTACCTGGCAATGGTGAATATTAATGGAGTGCGGCTCGAAATTAATGTGTTCCTGTAGAGATGTGGGCTATAAAACAGACAGAAAACCTGGTGGCACCTGATTTTCCTGTGCTGTGGGGCCCAGTCAGGCTGAAGGTGTCTTAGAGGGCCCTCTGGGCTGCTCTAACTTAAGCCATAAAGCCAGGTCTGGTGTGGCTGCCCAAGGTGAGCTGATCCCGCTCCTGCTGCGTGCTCCCAGCTCCAATCTGGGTCACGGTCACAGGGAGGCAGCGGGAATAATGATGTGCACGGAGCACCTGGGGAGGAGTCAGGGGACAGAAAGTTAATTAAAAAAAAAATCTGCTCTTCATATCCCTGATAACAAATGTAAAATGGCATCAAGGTCTCAGCGGTTGGTTTAAAGGGGAAATGGAACCGTTCACGCTCCACCTCCACACGAGGCGAGAGCTGGGAGCACGTGAGGGTGAACTCAGGGTTTCTCCTCTGACAGGGACTTTCCAGCAGTCTCTGTGAGGGACTTCACAATGTCCTGGACACCCCTAAAAGCGTGGATGTGGCTCTGGAGGACGTGGTTCTGTGGGAAGCACAGTGGCGGTGCTGGTTTGGACTTGATGAACTTCAGGGTCTTCTCCATCCTTAATGATCCTGTGATTCCATAGGAGGGAGATAGAACAAAGGTGAAAAACCCAGGCTGTTCCTCTGCTTTGGGGTCCTGAGGGAGCAGCAGGAGGAGGTGGGAAGGTCTCAAGTGCTGGAATGCAGGAATTCTCCATTCCAGTCCTGGTGCCAGTTCAGGATGCTCCTGTGCCAGTGCCAGTCACCCCCCTGCAGCCTGCCCCAGGGTCACTAATTCAGGTGATGTTCAGCACAAAGTGGTTTTTTTTCTCTAAAACCCCCCAAATCTACCAAGTTCAAAGTGTCTTGCACCAGCTCTACAATTGTAAATGATTTAAAATAGCAAAACAACAGAGGAGGCCCAGCCTTGTAGGAATCGATTCAAATGACACTAATTTTTATTTGCTCCAAATCCTTGGTGTGGATAAAAACTTAAAGCAGCTGAACATTTTGATTCTTCACACTTAATAAAGTAGGATAAATGGACCTCTGCTAAAAAACCCAACTAATGTCTTGCAAGAATTTAGGACTTTTCTTGAGGTTTATTAATAGTGATAGATCTGAAATGAATTGGGGTCCTGGAAGCTGGAGCAATACAGTTTATATATATATTTTATATATGAGCTAAAACGCACTGGAGTCCCTCAGAAATCTCTGTTTAGGGGGTAGTTCTGGTGTTCCTTCATTTTGTGGTTTGCAGGACAGGTCAGAGATGAGGATATTGAATATGGGAGCTCTGGATTCAGCTGGTGGCTCTGCCGGAGACTCCCAGGGTGACCTTGAATGAATCACAAAACCTCTTTGGGCCTCAATTCTCCTCTTTCAGAACTCAGATTAAAAAATCAGAGCAAATATAACACTAAGTTATCTAAAATATCCTCTGGGCTGTGTAAACATGTCATTTACCCTCTGCCTATGTAGGGCCCAGCACAAAGGGAGAGGAATGAGCAGCACACAGGTGATAATAGTGGATTATCAATATTTAATTATTTATTAATAACAGATTATTTGTCCTATAGTTTCTCCTATAATTAAAAAAAAAAACAACCAAAATTTCACGTCTCTCCTAATTGGCAGAGGCAAAATTATTATTGGAGAAATGAAGTCCCATGGAGCAATATGGGACAGGGATTGTGTGGTTCTGTGCAAGCTCCTTCTTTTCCATTAGCTTCAAACACAGGTGCAACTTCTGGTGACTTTGGAATTGCCGTGGTTTGGTTTTGAATGACAAAATACTGGAGAACCTCGTGTTTTTCTTTGAAATGCTCCTCAGGAACATCTTGGGGCTTTTGAAAATGTATTCAGGTGGTGCTTGGAGCTGGTTTGTGCTACCAAAATTAGAACTGAGGTTCTGGCTGCTCTCAGCTTGGTGTTGAGCTGATAACGAGGGGTCTGGGGCACCTGGGGAGGTGTCTGGGGCCCTTAGGGAGGTTGTGTGTGAAGGTGGGACATGGGAGGGTGCCTGGTGGCACAGAAGAAGGCGTCAGATGCCACATGGATGGGGAGCTTGGTGCCCAGGTGTCTGATGCCACACCCACAGCCAAGTGGGGACATGCTGGGGACATCACGGGCACGTTGGGAGCTCCATTCCCAGTGCTCTGGTGTGGAACTTCCACCCTGCTCCTGTTTTACACGTCCTGGAGCTGGAGCAGGAGGGAAGGGCCAGAGCAAGTCCCGTGCTGAGGGCAGAAGCTGGGACAGGCCTTTTGTCCTGGGCTGCTTTGCATTTCAGAGTCAGACAGGAAGTTCCACTCGGGGTCTGTCCCTTGGTATTTCTCCCCTCGCCATTCTGGACCCTGTGGATCCCCGCTGCAGTTCCATGGCTGAAGCTGATCCTTTTTTCCAGGACTTCCCCTGAAGTCTGGTGCCAAAAGTGAGGTGCCATTTCCAGATTAATGCCTGCAGACATCAGTGGTGGTGGCTGAGCTGACATCTCTCTTTGCTTTTGCAGCTGGATCATATCTGGTTTGTGATTCCCATGCCATACCCCTAATTATTAGTATTTCACACTTCATAACATTTTGGTAACCAAAATGCTCTGGGGCTCCAAACTTATCTATTCCATTTTAGCCCAGAGGAAACTTCGCAGCCAGTTCCAACTTCTAACCCCCCAAATATGAATTTAGATTGGAAATTCTGACGGATCCTGCCTGGGATTGGCGCAGCACTGATAGAATATTGTAAAACACCGACTCTGTTGCACGTTGAGAGGGGGGTGTTTTCTCCCCCCCTTCCTTTCTTTTGTGTAAATCTGTTTTCACCACAGGAGCACATGCTGTCTCTTCTGGCTACAACACTACTTACTAATTCATCGATTCATCTTTAATGAGGCCCCCTGCCAATGTTTAAATAGCATTCGGAACAAAGAAAAAGGCAACATTTCCAAAACAGCTGCTTCTCCCCAATCTTGACATCTCAGCCTTTCAGAATTTTTAAGTCAATTTTTTTTTTCTTTTTGTGCCCCCCGAAAGTTGGTAATTTATAATTTAGGTGTAATATTATAATTAATTGTTTGTGAGATGGAAGGGAAATAGGAAGAGATCGGAATGGAATTTAAAAAAAAAAGAAAAAGGAGTAAAGTTTCCCCCAGGCTGTTGTGAGACATGAAACCAGCACTGTGGTTTCTGTGGATCGCTTGGCACTGCAGATGGAGCAGTGGGAGAATTCTCCTTGGCAGCCAAAATCATTTGTTGTGCGTGGCAAGTTGGTCCAAGGACATGACAGAGCAAAAGTTTCCTCTCTTCCTACAGCTTCACTCTCCCTGGAAGTGTTCAAAAAATGTGGGGATGGGGCACTGGAGGATTTGGTTTAGTGGTGAACGTGGTGGTGTTGGTTTGAAAGTTGGATTTGATGGTCTTAGAGGTCTTTTCCAACCCTAACAATTCCATAATTCCAATAGTTCAACCCTTCTCAGAGCTGAGTTGGCTCTACAAACTGCTCCCACGGGGGTTTGTGTAACCTTGGTCACTCCTGCCCTTATCCTGGTTTCTCTTTTCTCAAGGAGTGGAGGATGATCAGAGGGATGCAGCAGCTCTGCAGGGAGGAAACGCTCAGGGAATTGGGATCGTTCAGCCTGGAGAAGAGAAGCTTTGGGGTGGCCAACTGTGGCCTTCCAGGACCTGAAGGAGCCAACAGGAAAGATGGAGAGAGATCTTACAAGGGCCTGGAGTGCCAGGACAAGGGGAATGGTTTCCCACTGCCAGAGGGCTGGGTTAGATGGGATATTGGGAAGGAATTGTTTCCTGTGAGGGTGGGGAGGGGCTGGGATGGAATTCCCAGAGAAGCTGTGGCTGCCCCTGGATCCCTGGGAGCGTCCGAGGCCAGGCTGGACAGGGTTTGAAGCAATAGTGGAAAGAGCAGGGGGTGGAACGAGAGGGGCTTTAAGGTCCCTTCCCAACCCAAACCGTTCTGGGATTCCAGGATTCCATGAAAATTCTGCATAGTGGTTTCACATCAGGAGTCTGTTCTCCTGAGTGCTTGTATCACACTTAGAGTTTCAAGTTTTGAAACTCCGCTAAATCCATGCACCTCTTTCCAGGATTAACTTGGAACTTCTGGATGCTTCCCTGAGCAGGAGCACTTCTTACATTCTGGTGCTGCCTATCCTTGGTTCCTCCTCTGGACTCTCTCCAGCAGCTCCAGTCCAATCCCCAGCATTTAACACGGCCATGGAAAATCATCCCCATGTTGATGGGAGATTTGAGGGTGAACTACAGGGTTGTACCTGGACCTGCTGTGGGAGAGATCTCTGGGATTGCCCCAGAGGGTGCTGGGCACTGCCCAGGCTCCCCAGGGAATGGGCACGGCCCCGAGGCTGACAGAGCTCCAGGAGCCTTGGGACAGCGCTGCCAGGGATGCCCAGGGTGGGATTTTGGGGTGTCTGTGCAGGGCCAGGGGCTGGACTGGATGATCCCAGTGGGGATCCAGCTCAGGATATTCCCTGATTCTTTGATTCTCTTTTCCCTTGACCATGACAGATGCAGGGAAATCAGTGAATATTTTAATACCCACGTGCCATCCAAACTGCAAGGCCAATGCTGGCAAAGGAGCCCCAGGCAGAAGAGGGGAAATCCTTGGAAAAAAGAGGATATTTTCCACTTAAATTTATGTTGCACCCAATTTGGTTCCCCAAAAGGACATTTCTGCATTAAATTACAGGAAAGTCCTACAGCCTCAACGTGCACATGCAGCAGACTTGTCTAGAAGGAACAACAAAACAAAATGAAGGCAGTTTGGAGGCATTTCCTGGGAAAAAGATTCATGATTCTGTTTCCATGGAAGCGACAGCACATCCCAAGTGGCAGAGGGAGCTGACAGAGTGCGGCTGGGAGAGGGAAAGTGCCATCTCCTCCCTCCCAGCAGAGCAGGGGGGCAGAGGTGGGGGGAAATGGCTTCTAAAAACGAGCCAGGGAAATCGGAGAGGACACATGGACATATGGTTACACGGGAGCTCTGGGGAGCTGCGCGGAGTCTCAGCTCTGCCACAAACTTCCTGTGTCCCTTTGGGCAGCTCACAGAAGACATCTTCCAGTTCCTGTGGAAATCAATAATTGATTTCATTGGGCACTAAATCAGAGCCTTAAACATCCTGGGCAGGGTTCAGGCTGGGTCCTTTGGCTCCCCGTGGCTCACATCCAAGTCCAGCTTGGTTTTCCTGTTGATCTTTTGCTCTCCTCAGGAATGAAACCCTCCCCATTTCCCATGGCTTCTGGTCTCCTCAGGATGGAGGGGGGTTTCATATCTGCCTCTCCAGAGCTTTACACAAAAACTGTTCAATCCTGTGCCGGCAGCTCTGCAGGACTAAAGACACCTTCAGGGAGGCCTTGCCTCGCCCCTGGATCAGACACTTAAATTCGTCACTGTCCATTGTTTTTAATTTTAGATATGACATGATGAGTAGAAGTGTTAAAGAAGGGGAAGAAAATCACCTGAGTGTCTGCAAATATCACTGATTGCCCTGAAAATTCCCTCTCAGCACCTGTAACCAGCCACATCCAGAGACAGGAGGACCCAGCTGTGCTCTGGGAGTAGGATCTGGGATTTGTTCACTTTAGAAATGAAAGCCCAGTGCAAAAGGACAGGACAACATCAAACTGTGGCTTATTACAAATATCTCATATATTTTTGTTGTAATCTTCCATGTTCTGCTTTCTAATTCCTCACTTCTTTTAACCTGAAAAAGTGTGGCAGTGTGCGACACTGAATTCTGAAAAATAGACGGGGTTGATTTCCCTACCCAAGACAGTGACCCGGAGGGCGAGAGTGGAGAGGAGACTGTGGGTGTAGCCCCAGTCTAAAAGCACAACCCGTCTAAGTGTCTATCAGTTATCGCACCTGCCCTCTTTTCTAAAAGAGCCCAGAGCCCCAGTTTCCCTATTGGGTATCCCCTTCATGTTTATGTATTACCCCTGTTCCATATGTAATTCGTGGCTAGAAAGTTCTCTGTTCTTCGGTTGTTCATTGGCTATTTTAAACTGTAACCTCTTCTACCGTACTGCTATTGGTTATCTGTCACCCCATCTTCGTTCCCCCCTCCTTTTTTCCTCCCCCTGCTAGCCAGGGTATAAAACCCCATTTCACGTTGTCAGTT
>VXBT01022076.1:345132-358748 GCA_013400235.1 Oriolus oriolus | reverse complement strand
AAAGAGCCCACAGCAGTCGATGGCAATCGTGGCCAGGCGGAGATAAAGAACGCGAAGGGCTCTTGTGGTAGCACTTTCCCTTCAGCTTGTTCCCCTGCTGTCTCCACCCTGAGGGAATAAAGCTTGGATTTCTGTTGCTGCCAAAGAGCCCTTCCCGTTCTTTATCTCCGCCTGGCCACGATTGCCATCGACTGCTGTGGGCTCTTTCAGAGCAGGAGGACTAAGGCGCGCTCCTAACGATCATTGCCGCCCCTTGGCTGCCGGGACAGCCGAGTGGTCACCGCGACAAAAAAGTTGGCTCAGGGGGATTTTTTTGGGAATGTTGTAGGGACATAGAGAGCAGAGTACAAAAAAATCCTTTATTTTTAACAGAATTATTTTGGCTGAAGTTTAATTTGTCTCATACTTAAACTTAGCCTTTGCCCCCTGGGACAAAGTCTGTGATGGAATCTCAGCCTTTCCTCTTCTCCACTGTTTGACTGAGTGACTTTGGAAAGGAGCGGGAGCTGGTGAGCTCAGGGCACTGGTGGAATTCTCCAGCCTGTGCTGCACAGGAGAGGGAGTTAAATGATGGCTCTGCTGGCCTTAAAATCCAGCACATCATTCCACTGGCCCCTGGGCCCACGTCAGGAGTTCTGCAGATCCCAGATAACAGCAGTGGGTTTGCCCAAGGCCTGGCCACACAACACCAGGTCTGGCTACCAGGACTTCCCACACAGCCAGAATCCAACCCTGCCTTTGGCCCTGCACTGGCCAATGCATTAATTAATGCAACTTCTGAATTTCCATCCTCTTTCCCAGAGCTTTAACCGAACTGGAGTGCTTTAACTGGAGTTCCCAGAGCAGGAACTGGGATGCAGGGCCATGCCCAGCGGGCAGGGCAAGGAGCTGCAGTGCCTGGGCTGTGGATGCTGCTGGGTTTTTATTTTTAATGGTTTCTGGCACTGCATTACGCTGAGGTAAGTGCTTTGTTTCTCCCTCAAGTGGCACTCAGCTCCCTGGGGTTTCCTTATGAATGCTGAAGGAGAATGTCCACTCGCTTTACTTCTGTTGTGTTTGTACTGTACAAGCTTTTGGCTGTCTTTGCCAAAGGAAAAGACAGGTTGCTGCTACTTAGAAGAAATATTTTTAATTGCATAGTATTGATTTTCTCTTTTCCTTGGCGGAGCGTGTGCTCTGCTGCTGATGGATGCAGCAGAATGTGGGGCTGGTTTGTGTGGATGGATCAGCTCTGAAATAACAGAATTGTGTTGGGGTTTAAACCCATCCAGTTACTTTGGGGCAAGTTTCCCTGCATTTGAGCCACACAGAATTTGGCTTTCCATGATGGATTTAATGAAATACACCCAACTGAGCATTTTCCTCTCTCTGTGCTTCCTGCATTAATATAAACCCTCACAGCACCACACGCTGACGTTATGTCCACCCTTGTGGCTGCTGCAGTTCACGTGTTGGATTCCTCCTCCTGCTCCTCTCCACTGTTCTGGGGTGGATCATGGCCAAGGGAGATGGTCCAGGTTTTTATATTGTTACCCCTCACCAAATGAAACAAACTGCAGAGCCCTCAGCACCCCCAGCAGCACCTCGAGGGGAAAAGGAGTAATTTGCAAATACTTGGATGCAAACAGGTTAACCTAGAGCTGTGGAGCAGAACCATTTCCTTTATCATTGCTCTAAAGTTAGGATAATACCCAGTTCAGAGCTGGTAAAAGGCACATGAATGTTGATGCAGGGCCAGGGAGTTCTAAAATTGTTTTCACATTTATATGTGAAGCAATTACTGATGATTTTTTTTTTTTCTGCCTCATAACCTGAGAAGTGGAGCAGACATGCAGGAAGTCTTACTTTTTATTTCACTCTGGTAGACTTGTAAAGCAGGCAGCCCTGGCGAACAGAGCAACAGGAGTCAAATGAAACTGGAATTTTCTTTTTATGGCATTACTTGCAGCCCCATAATGCAGGCAGATACCTTTGGACTGGGGAAGGGGGTGAGTGAAGGCCCAGCATGTCCTGACAGCCCACAGTCATTTCAAACAGATTCCTGGTGACCAGAGCATCACCCAGCACCCTTCCCTCTGCCCTGGCTGTTCTGATCTGCCCTGTTCAGGCTGCTGGGGAATTTAATTTTTTTCAGCCATTATTACTTTGCAAACTGCTCGCTCAGACCCTCCTCCAAGCCCACACGTTCTTTCCTGAGGTCTAATTAATTCATTTGCAGAGCGCGTGTTGCTCTCCCTGCTCGTTCTGCAGAGGTGCTAAGTCTTGCAATCGGAGAGAAGGAACCTGAACAGATTTGTTTTCACATCCTACGTTTCGAGGCTGATGGAATCAGCCCCGTGCTGGAAAAAAGAGACATCGTGGAGAACACGGGCAGTGTTTGGGTCGGGATTACGCCGAGCTGAGCCCCGTTTCCGCAGCACCCAGCCCCTGGAGCGCGTGCCCCGCACCAGCGAGCAGAACGGGCCCTGCCGGTGCTCAGCCTTTGCCGCAGCCCCGGCGCGTTTTCCACCCTGGGGTGGGACCTCGGGGAAGCCTGTGGGGCGCATCCATCACCAGTAATTAGCACCCCGTTACCTGGTGCCACGCTGGGCTCCTGTCCATGCTCAGGCACTGGAGGTGGTTTGGGGCCTCCTCGGAGGGAGGCGACACCGGGGCCGGGAGCTGGGACTGCTGGCTGCAGCTCCCATCCATCCTGGGGCTCCATGCTGGGGCCTGCCGCCTGTCATCACAACATTCCCTAAAAAAACGGGAGGAATGAGGCTCCTTGATGGCGGTATGGAGCCTCTGGAACATCTGCTTTGCACAGAATTATAGAATTGTGGAATGGTTTGGGTTGGAACGGACCTCACAGCCCATCCAGTGCCACCCCTGCCACGGGACTCCTCCCGCTATCCCAGGTTGCTCCAAGCCACATCCAACCCTTCATCCACATCCTTTATCCCTCCTTCACTTGGGAACAGCAGGTATAGTTAAGATTCTAGAGTCATAAACCCAGCTCTGCTGAAGAGCCAGAGCTGCTGGTGTGGGGTTTATGGTGGGGTCAGGGCCTGAAATGTTTGTTTTCTGCAGAATCTGGATGTGCCAAACCCTAAAGCGGTTTGTTTTTCTCTGTAAGCTGCATGGCATCCTAAATAAATGTATTTTAATGTGCTGAAAGGCATCTAATCAAACAAATCAGATGGCAAAATGCCTCTGAGTATTTCAACTTTCAGGCGTCTCCTGACACATGGACATGAGTAGTTCAAATCTGACTTTTGTGCTTGTACCACCCTTGTAATGATGCCTGGACATGTATTAAACACACAATTTAGGGTCCTTTTCTGGGGGACCAGGGGCTGTACAGTAGCACTAAAAGAGACTCCATATCATCAGGGTTATGTTTTTCAGAGCTCTCTCTGACCAGGCAATTTTGAAAGCTCAAGGCTTAAAAAAAAAAAAAGGGAAAAAACTGTTACTGACAATAATTTATTGTGGAAAAATATTTACATAGATAAAAATATTGCACTTGGCATGTTAGGACCAGGAATAAACTCGTCTCTTGTCCTGTAGCTCTCATCTATTATTCATTCTTGCTGTTTGGCTCTTTTCATGTTGAGATCTCAAAGCATTTTGCAAATGAAGATGTAAATTGTTCTCCTTGTTTCAGAGAGGAATGGCTGAGAGAGGGAAACTGCACCACAGCACCACTGGAGAGCTGGAATTAAGGGGCCTCCACCATCCCAGGCCAGAGCTTTATCCACTGCATTCTGGGGATGCCGTTTCTTATAAGGGTAGAAAACACAATGGGATTAATTAGCTGGGAGGGAAAATCAAGGTGGAGAAGTTGGTGGCGGGGGAAGAGAAGGGAACCAAGGGTTGAGGGGATTTAGGAGAGGTGGGAAAAGCAGATGTTGGGTGGGGAGAGGGTGAGGAGATTTGGTGTGGTTGGAGTGGACTGAAATGCCAGGGGCTGCCAAGGATGTGTGCTCTGCAGCTCACGTGGTGTCCGGGGAGCTGGAAAGAACTTCCAGGAGCAGCTGTGTCCATGGCTTTTCCAGCAGCTCTAGGGAATCACAGAACAAGCTGAGCTGGAAGGGACCCACAGGATCATCGAGTCCATTGAGGAGGCACTGACTTGCAGCCCCGCAGAGGCTCCTAAATTTGTTTTTGTACCTTCAGAATTAATAACAAAAATCTACCTGACTTTGCAACTGGGAGAATTCACGCCCCAGCACCTTACAAGTCTGTTAAAATATGACCTCTTGTCCTTGTTCTTCAGCTGGCTCTGTGTGCAAATGATGCTGACGGCTCTGCCTCTGAATATCCATAATGTGCCCATCCAGGTGACGACACATCCTAAATTTCTGAGACTGGGGATGTCAGTCTGGGCCTGGAAGGATGCTTGATTTCATTCCAGGCATCAAGTAACAAATTGCCTTTAATGGCAGCATCACCAGAAATAGGCCTTCCTCACTTTTTCATGTCACTTCCAAGCGCCTTGTTGATATTTTTATGGATTTTTATTATCCAGCTCATTATGCAGCAGCCAGAGCCATGCCAGGTTCTAAGGGATCAGCGGGCAGGGGGGGCTAAGCTAGAATAAGAACTCCTGCACTCGTGGTTTTAATATCTTTCACTTCAAAGCAAGGAGCTGATGTGATCTTTCATCATCTCAGCTGTTGTTTACCGGCTTCCTACAGATGCTGTTTGAACTAACAAACCCCACATTTCCTGGCTGGAGTGAGGAATTCCCTGGGTGGCTGCAATCCCTTCACTCAGAAGCTGAGTTGTCCTGATTGAATGATGCCACTAACGAGAAGGGGATAAACCATTTAAACGTTCAGGATCACCTTTCAGGCAAAGAATAACTGCCCAAATTACTCTGGCTCAGCTCCTCAGCCCTGCTCCTTATTTTCTGCTTCCAGGGAAAACCACCAGCAGCTCCAGGGCTGGGTCTGGGGTCAATTTACTCCGTGTCTCAGGGACAGAGGGACGTGTCCGTGGTGCGGGGGCTCCTCTTTGGCTCGGAGCTCTGGCCAGGGGTTGTTTTGCAGCAGTCTCTGAAATGAGCTGAAATCCAGGAATTACAGGTGAGGAAAGAGCTGCGAGGTCACCTGTGCTGAGAGGAGCAGAGCAGGGTCTTCAGTGCCTGTGATTAAAGTGTGTGAGAGGCTGAGAGGGAGAAAACAGCAGCAGCTGCAGACAGGATCCTTTTCCCACCCACTCCTCCTTTTTTCCAAGCCCATCAGCCGTGTGCTCCTGCTACTTTTATCCCTTTTCCTGGAAGTTTGGTCCTGCTGCAGAAGCTGATGAAGCTTTCAAACATGTTGAAATAAATACGTTATAATAAGAAATGGGCTGAAGCTTTTGTGTGCCAGACTGGTCTTCAAATAGGTGCTGATTTTCCTTTCAGGGTAACTGGATAGCAGCCAACCAAGACTTTTTTTCCGCATTATTTATATCATAAATCATGGGATGATTTGGGTTGGAAGAGACCTTAAAGAGCTCATTCCACCCCCTGCCATGGGCAGGGAAACCTTCCACTCTCCCAGGGTGCTCCAAGCCCAGTCCAGCCTGGCCTTGGACACTTCCAGGGCTGGGGCACATTCCAGTCTCTTTGTGGGTTTGTATTTTTATGGGAACCTTATTCAGCTGCAGAGCCATCACGACATTAAACCTGTTCCCCTCTCACATCCAGTGTCCCTGTCCCTGGTAGCTGCTGGTCTGAGCAGGGAAGGGTTGGGAATATAAAAGGATTTGGGAAGTGATTTGCTCGAGGTGATTGAGTGAGTGGGTGGCAGGGGTGGGAAACAGAAGGTGATTTTATGGGCCACTCTTAGTTCTGTTGTTCTCTAATTGTTTTATTGGTGAAGAAATGCTCTTTAAAGTTGAGAGCTGTGCTAGACCTGAATAGTGAAAACTGCAGGGAAAATCGGCTGCTTCTGGAAAGGATGGTCTGGCTGTAATGGGCTTCTCACTTCCAAAGAGCAGAGTGGGCAGTAATCATCATTTCAGAACATAGGCAATGACATAGAAATGTGTAAATTTGTGGCTATATTTCAGTTTAGAGATCTGAGTCCCATGAAGCTGCCTGTCAGGAGCTGTGTGTCTGTCCATGGAATATGTGGAATGTCTATGGAAACTGTGCTGAGCAGCCATAACTCCCTTTCCTTCCCATCACTCTCCTGCAGGCTCCCTTCCTCCTCGTCCCAGAATTTATGTGGAAAATTGTAGCCTCAGAAACCACTCATGCCCAGCCAGCTGAAAATGCCCCTTTTTGGGTGCTGGCAGCCTCCAATCAATACCTCCTGTTGGTAGACTCTTGTCTCCGGTGCAATTTTGGTGAACAAAAGTGTTATTGACCTGAAAGAGAAACGAAACTGCTTTTCAAAGCCACCAGTGCACCTAAGCAAAATAAACAATCTGTAGGGCAACTTCCATGTTATTTCTCTGTTGACTTTCTGGGGTTTTTTCCCTGCCAAACAGCCACCTCTCAGAGCAAAAGGCAAAACCACCGTGTTGGAGCCTCCTCTGCTCTTAATATTTCCTAATAAAACAGCATTTTAAAATGAAAAGGAATTTTTCTGAGGAGCAAGTGTGGGAAAATGATGGAGAGCCTCATTTCATACAGATCCAAGAATAATTTTTCCACCGTTCAGGATGCTTGGCTATTTAGTCTGCATCAGAGGCATGGGACTTTTATCAATCAAAGAGCCACTTTGTCATTAAATGGGATCTGGGAGTCGCGCTGAGATTCAGCTGCACGTAGAAATTGGGAAATAAGGGTCTGCTTCTCAGGCACACTGAGGCGCCTTTGTGCACCTCCAGTGCCAAAAAAGGCCCCCAAGACTTCATTTCGCATCAGATCTTTCATAAAATCTATTCACCCAAAGTGCTTTAGGGTTAAAATTAATTCAGTTAATGAGTTAAATAACTGCCAAGGGAGAGAGAAATTAAGAGTCATGGGCAAGGGGGAAAAGAGATGCTTCCAGCTGAGTTTAGAAGAGAGTGTGAATGAGTTGAAGGGGAAAAGAGATGCAAAGGAGATGCACCGATGGGCAAGAGCTGTGGAGGAGAAAGCTCTGATGCCCCGGGGGTCAAATTATATGAAAGGAGGAGGAAGGGCCTCTTTCTGCAGGAGAATTGTACCAGTGGCAGCTGATTTAACACCCAGCACAGAAACAGCAAGAGAAGCTGAAGGTTCATACCCAGTGTAGCTCTAAATTCTGCCCAGGCTGTACAAACTCCCATCTTTTACTGTTTATAACGCAATGGGAATGATCCTGGGGTCGGTTCCTATTGCATCCGGCACTTTAGGAAAGGAAAGGCGGACTCTGACTCGGTCTTTTGACTCCCAGGGTCATTCAGAGAATCGTGGAAAACTGAGGCTGGAAAAGCGCTCCAAAGTCATCGATCTGTGCCCGACCCCCACCTTGTCCCCAGCCCAGAGCTCTGAGTGCCACGTCCAGGCCTTCCTCGGACACCTCCAGGGATGGGGACTCCAAACCCCCCTGGACAGCACTTTCAGTATTTAACAACCCTTTTTGTGAAGAAATTCTTCCAGAATTTGGGCCAGACAGAGCTGCAGCCAGTGGATAACAACTTGCACATCTCCATTCTCTCAGTCCTTCGCCACCCTCTCATTAATACTGGTTGGACTCCTCTGGATCTGAGTCTGTCACTGGTCTAGACGACAAAGAACACTTGAACAGATGTTTTCCAAGTGAGCCATTCTTTCCCAGTTTTAATAGAACCTCTCACTTCACGTGAGGCAGGGCTTAAGTGGGTCTGAACCTCAAAGCAACTGTGCTGCATCAAGCTTTAAACAACCCCCAGCCCCCAGCATGGTCAGACTGATGACGTTCCCCACACTTTAAGAAGCCTCTGAGGCTCACAAACAGAAGTTTTACATTTAATAGTTTGGATATGACCAGCTCTGATTAATTTCCCTCCTTCTTTTCCCCTCACTGCTCCATGACGGTGCATTTATAGTGCAGGAAGGTGCCTTGGAAGCTTGAGAATAGTAAATGCAGGCCTGGATTTGCTCAGCAGAACTTGTTCAGGGCTTTACAAGAAATTTTCAGACAAACTCATCTGACAAAAGTTGGTTTGAAACAAATAAAAAAACACCAAACCCAAACCCACAAAACCCCCGAAGCCCCAAGTGCCTTATTTGAGGAATGTAAATAAAACACGTCCTGGATATTCTCTTAACTTTGGGTGATGTAAGACGGAACTCGCCCTTGCTCAATGTTCACTTTGTGTGGAGTTTGCTGCTCTGTCCTGGGTTATTGGGAGCTCTTTAAAGCAAGGCAGGGAGAAGGGATGGGGAGGGAGGGAACTGTGAGGTTTATGGGTTATACCCGCACAGCACAGGGGCTGGAAAGTCCCTCCCTCCACGTGTGGGTGGGTTCAGTGTAAAACACAAGGAGGACCCTCAGGAGACATCGTTTCTTCCCAAGTCCCACTCAGAAACCGGGGGAGGATTCCCAGGACATTGTGTGTTGCTTGAGAAGGTCCTGTAAAGCAGCTCTGGGTAAGACACATATCCACAAGGCTTTTGCTGCGGCTCTAGAGCTTGAAAAGGCTCAGATTTCCATAAACCCTTCTGTGAACCCGGAGGCAAGATTTGGATTTCAGATGCTGAGTTAGTGCCAGTGTGCCAGGTCTCAAGCAAGAACTGGGTGCCCGTTGTGAGGGAAAGGAGCAGTTAATGTAATTTCTCCAGACTATTCATATTCAGTGCCCATGGACTCTTCCCTCCCACATGGTCTTGTTTCCTCTCCACTCCAGCCTGGTCTCTGTGGCTTGGGGATGAGCACATCAAACTCTTTAAAGCAGGGTCTGCCTCCAGTCTGTTGTTTTTGGATCCTTGTGCATCCCTGTGTTTGATTTGGACATACCGTGAATCACCGAGTGTAGGTCTGAGGGAGTTTCTCTGCAAGCCTCATTTTCCTCTCCTCTGTGAACCAGGACAGATAATTCCTGCCTTGTGGGCATGTAAATTTTAATAGTTTAGTCCCCCAGATCAGCAAAGCACTTGAGTACATTCTGCTGGAGTAAATGGGATTTTAATTCTGTGATTACATTTTTTTGGTGAACTAGGGCCACAATAAAATGCTGGGAGATCGTTGGAATTAGAGGTGTTAGAGAACTGTAATGTCATTATCAGTACTTTGCAGTAAAACAAACCATGGTGATATTTATTCCCTACCTCCAACCAGGAATAAATGGGGTTTGGTCATCTTAAACACATAATTTAGATGTGACAAATAGCCTGAGATGCTCGAGAATAATGTTTCACCTGGTTATTTTGGGTTAGTTTTGTTATTTAAAATGCCACTCAGTGGCTTAATGTGCTTTTCTGGGCTTTGGAAATGCAGTTTCAGCTCCTTCCTGCAAGTGGTTGAACCCACAGTTGTGGGGTGTGTGTGTCTGTCAGGGAATGGGTGTTAATTTAGGATTAGGAGTTCTGTACTTTGCAGAAATAATGTCATAATAAGTAGAAATAATGTCTGCAAACGGCCCAGCCCCTGTCCTTTGGCCGGGGGGCTGAAGGGTTGTGTGTGCAGCTGGATGCCCACAGCTGGCGTGGGGAGCAGCAGATGGAGGGAAGGAGCAGCGCAGGGCAGCGAGAACTCCAGAGATGCCAGACAAGGAAGGAGGAGGCTGGAAAGGGAAGCCCAGTGGCTCGGCAGCTTGTTCTTATCACCTCCCAGGGCTGAGTGCAGCTTATCACACCCGGCCCGGAGCTCCCTCGCCCAGACAATCCCCTAATTGTCTGTCCCCGCTAAGTAGCAGCTCTGGTGACATTCCAGACCTTGACCTCTGCCCTGTCCAGCGCCAAAAAAGTGCCATTAGGAATCATGTAACGCCGGGAATTGGGGATTGCTGGAAGAGGCCAGGGGGTCAACCTACTGTGGAGCTGGAGCAACAATGCTGGATCCAGCTGCCTTCCCCCTTCCCAGAGCTGGGAAATCGGGAGGCGAGGCTGCGCTGGAACATTCAGGGAAGGAGGAATGGACAAGCCCAGGATTGCTGAGGGATTCTATCCATTTTATAAAGAGTTTGGGCAATCCTTGGTCAAGAAATGTGCTTTGAATATTTTATATTTAAGTATTCTTGGACACCGGGGCTTGGAGAGTGAGTGTGCAAAGGTCCTGCCAGCCAGAGGAGCAGGGCTCTGTGTGTTAGAGCACCGTAAATACCAGCTGAGATCCAGGCATCTGGGAGATGGGAATCAGCACCAGCCACTGCTGAAACTCTCCAAGAACCTGCTGAAGGAAAAGGCTGCAGAAGTTTGTGATTGCACTAGGAAGTATCAGCCTTCCAGAACATTTTCTGTATTCAAATCCCTCCTCTCCAAGGGGAACTGTGTATAACTTACCCAAATGAGGATCCTCCTGCCTATGGCTGTAAAAATCCCACCTTCTGCACGTCCCAGCCCACAAATCCACCGCTGGAAATGTGGGGTTTTGGCACACTGGAAGATGAGGCACTGAACTTACGAACTGAGGGTCCAGTTCAAGGAGATAATTGAGGATATTGATGGATTCAATAGACCTCCCAATAGGCATGTCCTGAAATACAGTCTCCGCTTAGTCTGGAAATCTCTTATTTAATAACAGCTGCTCTTATCACTTGAGTTTGATTTTCTATGCGGTATTCAAGCTGAGCCTTTTAAATAATGAGAAATGAGCTTGTCTGTGCTTGTAAATGTGCAAAAATTCTCAGTGAACCCTCCAAGTGGTGCAAACCAAGGTAACCATTAAAATCAGTGGAGCTCTGCCAGTTTACATCCGTTAAAGACCTGACTCTATTCCCAGGCATGTTAGAGGTGTTACTGCGTAAATGACTGCAGAAATTATTGCTGAAAGGTTTTTTATGCTCCAAAGGCAGATCAGGTATCTGGTCCAGGGAGGGCACATCCAGTGCTGCAGGAGGAAATAAAGGAGAGAAAATTGTGAAGTGTTAACGGAGATTTTTTAGAAGCTTTATAATGACAGGTCACATTCCCAAGGACTATAAAGTGGCAAATCTAACACCAATTATTCAAGAGGGGCAAAAAGATGCAGCGAGCAATTACAGCTTAACACCAGTTGTGGGAAAAATATTAGAAAGCATTTGAGGGGGTTTGGGGAGTGAACAGCTTGAGAAGGGTAATTTGATTAGAGATGGCCAGTGTGGGGGTTGGAGGTGGGTTTTAACTGCCTGAGGATTCTTCCCAGGTATTGCTGCCAAGGGAGGGCTGGATGGGGGTGGGATGATGTGAACTTGCATTTTTGAAGTGCCAAACTGGGATGCAGCAGCAGAGTTTCACTGGGCTGGGCTGCAGAGCCCACTGGAACGTGTTTGAATGAGGGAGATGATGGATTCTCCTTGCCAGGCAGGGGCGTGGAAGCCAGATTTGGTTTGAAGAAGTGAAATGAAGGGCTTGCTTTCTGTGTTTGACTTCCTGAAAGTCATAAAAGACCATCACACAGGGGAAAAACGGGAACTGGGCAAGCTGGACTCCCATGCCAGATGCTGGCACCCGGGGAAGGGTCTCTAAATGAGCTTTTTTGGGTGTCTCAGTGCAGTTCAGGTGCTCTCTTGAGGTCATGCACAGACCAGGGCAGTGTAACTGTGTCAGTGGACCTTTGCCCACTGATTTTTTTGTGAATCAGTTGGAAATGTGCTTTCTGTTGCCTTTTTTAATGGCAGACTGCAGCTTTGGGAATGTCTCTCAGGGTCCCCCCTTGCCTTGGCTGTGGATCTGTCCAGGTCTCTTTTCTCTGCTATTTATTCCCCCTCAAACCTTCTCTGTAACTGGCAGGGGATGCCTGGGACATTCTCCTGCCACCTGAGGGACAGCAGGGGGCACAGGGTGTCCCTGGCCCTTAAAGCTCCTTGGTGTTCTGGGTAAAAACCCCCCAAATGTTAATAATAATTAAAACAGCTTTAAACAAAGAAACAGAGGATTCTTCTCCTGAACTGCCAGAAAGCAACTTAAGATCCATAATTCACATACACCAAATCTCTTGGTGGGGCCAGCAGATTACCTCAGCCCCTGACTGACTGTGTTGGACTGTGGGGCACCCACTGGATTAAAAGTGGGATTTTTTGTTGTGCAGAGATACCCATTTTGGGAGGGAATATTGAAAGCAACATCCACGGATTCCCTCCTCTCTCTCAAAATGCTTTTTCAGCTCAGTTTTAAGCTCTTTGGGGCCAGCTCTTCTGGGTTTTGTGATTATAAACACCTTACAGCCACAGTCCAGCATGGCCTTCCCTGGGTGCTGCCCCAGGACAAATAAAAACTGCACTGAACTGCGAGGAAATGGTTGGGAAGTGGTGAGTGACCATGTGCTCCTGCTATCATAAACCCAGAAATGTTTACTCATTATATTGAAATAGGTTTGGATCATTGTGGATGAAAGTGAAACAAGATATAAGCCTGCAATGACATGCATAAATACATAATTAAGTGTATTTCCTTCCCATATGGAGAGGATTAACTCCCTTGCCTCAGCAGGGAGTTGCTTTATTTGGTGTCTGCTTTGGTGTCCCTTTCTCTCTGACAGCTTACAGGGGATGCTGAAAGGGAATTTCACTCGCTGCCTAATGAATCTTGGAATAAGGACTTGGAGGGGAAAGAATAAGTGATTACCTCAGAAAACAGAAGTTTGGGGACCTGAAGGACCGCCCTGATTTCTCTTTCTGACCTTAAGTGGGCCCTATGGGATGGCAGTGCCCACCTTTCCAGGACTTATTGCTTAGTCATAAATCCACATGGAAGGGAGAGGGATGTGTCTGGTAAATGCTGAGGCGTCAGCAAAAGCTCCCGAGCTCAGGTTTCATAACTTGAGAAATATTTTATCACCCCTGTGAGCCAAACCTCTGAAAAATCAATAGAACTTGCGAGTTGCCTGTATTGATCTGAAGGGCTGAGCTGTACTGAAATATTCATGGCCCTGTGTGTTTGTCTATATGTGGTTTGGGGACCGAGGCGTGGGCAGATTTCAGAGGGAAATATTCTCATTTTTCACTTTAACTGGATTAAGGTGCCTTGCAAAGCACACCCTTAAAAGGCACTGAATTTGTTTGTCTCGCAGCCAAGCTGCTGCCAGCCAGAGAGAAATGCATTCTCATTATTATTATTATTTTTTTTCTTAAATGACAAACTGTTGGGAGGAAGGAGTCAAGGAGATCTGATAAAATTAGCACCACGTCCTCCTGGGGATCCCCGGGCTTGCTTTGTTTGCAAAGCCAATTTGGACACTGCGTCTTTGATCTTCACTTTCAGTATTTGAGCAGGCATGTTTAGTATCACTCATTTCACTGGAGATTTGGGATTCAAGTTTCCTCAACAAGCTCCAAAGCAGTACATTAGAAGGGGAATTGTCTGCCAGGCGTCTCAGAATCTCAATACCCTTGATACTAATTTGATGTGATGCATTTCACCAGATGTGTCTACCTGAACACTGCTTTATGCCCAGGAGGCTTGTGCTACTGTAGAGTATTAAAGTTGCCTCTTCCCCCCTCCCCTCTTTCCTTTTCTCCCTTTTTCTTCCAAAAGCAGCTGAATGAAAAGCGTGCCTAATTCTAATCTGCATAGAAGTGTGACGAGGTGCAAATATTTGGAAGGAAGAGTGGGG